>CAWUFW010021636.1:0-115578 GCA_963921515.1 Calotriton arnoldi
GGGATGGACAAGTGTGGGATACAAGGGGCCCCTCAGGCAATGAGGGATGGACAAGTGTGGGATACAAGGGGCCTTTCAGGCAATGAGGGATGGACAAGTGTGGGATACAAGGGGCCCCTCAGGCAATGAGGGATGGACAATTGTGGGATAAAAGGGGCTCTCTCAGGCAATGAGGGATGCACAGGTGTGGGATACAAGGGGCTCTCAGGCAATGAGGGATGCACAGCTGTGGGATACAAGGGGCTCTCTCAGGCAATGAGGGATGCACAGGTGTGGGATACAAGGGGCTCTCTCAGGCAATGAGGGATGCACAGGTGTGGGATACAAGGGGCTCTCAGGCAATTAGGGATGCACAGGTGTGGGATACAAGGGGCTCTCAGGCAATGAGGGATGCACAGCTGTGGGATACAAGGGGCTCTCTCAGGCAATGAGGGATGCACAGGTGTGGGATACAAGGGGCTCTCAGGCAATGAGGGATGCACAGCTATGGGATACAAGGGGCCTCTCAGGCAATGACGGATGCACAGCTGTGGGATACAAGGGACTCTCAGGCAATGAGGGATGCACAGCTGTGGGATACAAGGGACCTCTCAGGCAATGAGGGATGCACAGGTGTGGTATACAAGGGCCTCTCAGGCAATGAGGGATGAACAGATGTGGTATACAAGGGCCTCTCAGGCAATGAGGGATGCACAGGTGTGGTATACAAGGGCCTCTCAGGCAATGAGGGATGAACAGATGTGGTATACAAGGGCCTCTCAGGCAATGAGGGATGCACAGGTGTGGTATACAAGGGCCTCTCAGGCAATGAGGGATGCACAGGTGTGGTATACAAGGGCCTCTCAGGTAATGAGGGATGCACAGGTGTGGTATACAAGGGACTCTCAGGCAATGAGGGATGCACAGGTGTGGGATACAAGGGGCCTCTCAGGCAATGAGGGATGCACAGGTGTGGGATACAAGGGGCCTCCCTGACAATGAGGGATGCACAGGTGTGGGATACAAGGGCCTCTCAGGCAATGAGGGATGCACAGGTGTGGGATAGAAGGGGCCTCCCTGGCAATGAGAGATGCACAGGTGTGGGATAGAAGGGGCCTCCCTGGCAATGAGGAATGCACAGGTGTGGGATATATGGGGCCTCTCTGGCAATGAGGGATGCAAAGGTGTGGGATACACGGGCCTTATAGGCAATGAGGGATGCACAACTGTGGAATACAAGGGGTCTCTCAGGCAATGAGGGATGCACAGATGTGGGATACAAGGGACTCTCTGGCAATGAGGGATGCACAAGTGTGGGATACACGGGCCTCCCAGGCAATGAAGGATGCACAGGTGTGGGATACAAGAGGCCTCTCTGACAATGAGGGAGGCACACGTGTGGGATACAAGGGCCTCTCAGGCAATGATGGAAGCAGAAGTGTGGGATACAAGGGGCCTCTAAGGCAATGAGGGATGCACAACTGTGGAATACAAGGTACTCTCTGACAATGAGGGATGCACAAGTGTGGGATACAAGGGACCTCCCAGGCAATGAGGGATGCACAGGTGTGGGATACAAGAGGCCTCTCTCACAATGAGGGAAGCACACGTGTGGGATACAAGGGCCTCTCAGGTAATGAGGGATGCAAATGGGTGGGATACAAAGGCCTCTCATGCAATGAGGGAGACATGTGTGGCATACAAGGGCCTCTCAGGCAACGAGGAATGCACAAGTGTGGGATACAAGGGCCTCTGAGGCAATGAGGGATGCACCTCTGTGGGATACAAGGGGCCTCTCACGCAATGAGGGATGCACAGGTGTGGGATACAAGGGGCCTCTCAGGCAATGAGTGATACACAGGTGTGGGATACAAGGGGCCTCCCAGGCAACGAGGGATGGACAAGTGTGGGGTTCAAGGGGCCCCTCTGGCAATGAGGGATGCACATATGTGGGATAGAAGGGGCATCTCTAGCAATGATGGGTGCACAGGTGTGGGATACAAGGGACTCTCTGGCAATGAGGGATGCACAGGTGTGGGATACAAGAGGCCTCTCTGACAATGAGGGAAGCACACGTGTGGGATACAAGGGCCTCTCAGGCAATGATGGAGGCACAAGTGAGGGATACAAGGGGCCTCTCAGGCAATGAGGAATGCACAACTGTGGAATACAAGGTGCTCTCTGACAATGAGGGATGCAAATGGGTGGGATACAAAGGCCTCTCATGCAATGAGGGAGACGCATGTATGGGATACATGGGCCTCTCAGGCAAAGAGGAATGCAAATGGGTGGGATACAAAGGCCTCTCAGGCAATGAAGGATGCACAGGTGTGGGATACAAGAGGCCTGTCTGACAATGAGGGAGGCACACGTGTGGGATACAAGGGCCTCTAAGGCAATGAGGGATGATAATGGGTGGGATACAAAGGCCTCTCATGCAATGAGGGACACATGTGTGGGATACAAGGGCCTCTCAGGCAATGAGGGATGCAGAAGTGTGGGATGCAAAGGGGCCTCTTTGGCAATGAGGGATGCACAGGTGTGGGATACAAGGGGCCTCTCTGCAATGAGGGATGCACAGGTGTCGGATACAAGGGGCCTCTCAAGCAATGAGGGATGCACAGGTGTGGGATGTAAGGGGCCTCGCAGGCAATGAGAGATGACCAGGTGTGAAATACAAGGGGCTGTCGGACAATGAGGGATGCACAAGTGTGAGATTCAGAGGGTACAAGAGTCTTGTCTTTCATCGAGGGGTACAAGGGTCATGTCTTTCATCGAGAGTCACAAGGATCATGTTTTCATCGAAGGGTACAAGGGTCATGTCTTTCATTGAGTTGCACAAGGATCATGTTTTCATTGTGGGGTACAAGGGTCATGTCTCTCATCGAGGGGTACAAGGTTCTTGTCTTTCATCGAGGGGTACAAGGGTCTTGTCTTTTATCAAGGGGTCAAGGGTCTTGTCTTTCATCAATGAGTACAAAGGTCCTCTCTTCTAAGTGGGAATTAAAGGTTCTGTCTTTATAAGCAAAATGCAAGTGTTGTGTCAAGTTCATCTCTCTATGGAAGGCTGTAAAAAGGCCACACAAAGAAAGCAGGGTCCCTCTGCTCCAGTTCTGTGTGTCCATGCTGAGGAAGAGCTTGCAGCATCATCATCACTGGAGGTCCAGAACTCTGTGACCTGTCGGTGTGTGACTGACCCTGCCACAGTCCTATCTGTTCTGAGTATCCAGTGGCCAGTGAACTGCTGGTGTGTGACTGACCCTTCCACAACTCTACTTGCTCTCAACCTGAACACCTGATACTAGAGATGAATTTCAGAAAACGATGGAAAATGGAATGACTTTTGCCTTTTTTCTTATTGCTTATATTTTTGATGTTTAAGGGGAAGACATGTGTTGCACCATGTTTACTTGGAATGCGAGACTAACATTCTAACAAGGAGCGTTGGTAGTTGGTAGATGGCTGGTAGATGGTTGGGAGATGCTAGGTAGATGGCTGGTAGATGGTTGGGAGATAGTAGGTAGATGGCTGGTAGATGGTTGGGAGATGGTAGGTAGATGGCCGGTAGATGGTTGGGAGATAGTAGGTAGATGGCTGGTAGATGGTTGGGAGATGGTAGGTAGATGGCTGGTAGATGGTTGGGAGATGGTAGGTAGATGGCTGGTAGATGGTTGGGAGATAGTAGGTAGATGGCTGGTAGATGGTTGGGAGATGGTAGGTAGATGGCCGGGAAATAGTAGGTAGATGGCTGGTAGATGGTTGGGAGATGGTAGGTAGATGGCTGATAGATGGTTGGGAGATGGTAGGTAGATGGCTGGTAGTTGGTTGGGAGATGGTTGGGAGGTGGCTTGTAGATGGCTGGTAGATGGCTGGTAGTTGGTAGATGGTTGGGAGGTGACTGTTAGATGGCTGGTAGTTGGTAGATGGCTGGTAGATGGTTGGGAGATGCTAGGTAGATGGCTGGTAGATGGTTGGGAGATAGTAGGTAGATGGCTGGTAGATGGTTGGGGGATGGTAGGTAGATGGCTGGTAGATGGTTGGGAGATAGTAGGTAGATGGCTGGTAGATGGTTGGGAGATAGTAGGTAGATGGCTGGTAGATGGTTGGGAGATGGTAGGTAGATGGCTGGTAGATGGTTGGGAGATGGTAGGTAGATGGCTGGTAGTTGGTTGGGAGATGGTTGGGAGGTGGCTGGTAGATAGCAAGTAGTTGGTAGATGGTTGGGAGGTAACTGGTAGATGGCTGGTAGTTGGTAGATGGCTGGTAGATGGCTGGTAGATGGCTGGTAGATGGTTGGGAGATGGTAGGTAGATGACGGGTAGTTACTGGTGGCTCCCTCC
Organism: Calotriton arnoldi; assembly: GCA_963921515.1. Classification (NCBI taxonomy): domain Eukaryota; kingdom Metazoa; phylum Chordata; class Amphibia; order Caudata; family Salamandridae; genus Calotriton; species Calotriton arnoldi. The sequence goes on from CAWUFW010021636.1 coordinate 4,320, forward strand.
TAGTATCTACAAACCAAATAAAACCTTTAAACTTACCAGCTGTCTCGTTCTTCACCATGGACTTTTCACCAGGCCTATTGGCTTTGCCAGTGTTTGCTTTCTTTCATTCTTATCCTGTGTCAGGGACTCTGTCCAACCATTTATGCTATAAAAAGGGACTTGGTATCAGAAACCCTGTTACCTTGGCCAAAGATAGATAGCCCATCCCTTCCTGTCCACCACCCTGTGGCTTTCACTTTCGGAATGACTCGAGGCTTGAATATAAAGCATTGGCAAAGCCAATAGGTCGGACCTCTGCAAGACCTATTGGCTTTGCCAATGTTTTTTAGCCATGTTGTACACCGGCGTGGCTGCTGTTCAGCATGGCTTAAAGTTAGTGGCGCAGAGGAGAGTGGCGAAAAGTGGAGTATTGTGTTGTGTAGTGGCATAGAGCGGAGTCGTGTACAGTGAAGTGGCTTAGAGTAGAGTGGAGTGGGGTAGAGTGCATTGGCGTAGAGTGTTACAGAGTATAGTGATATACAGTGCAGTGGGGTAGAGTGCAGCGGCATTGAATTAAGTAGCATACAATGCAGTATTGTAGAATGCAGTTACATAGATTAGAGTGATGCATAGCAGAGTGCAGTGATGCAGAGTGGAGTAGTGCAGAGTAGAGTGACATGGAGTGCAGTGGTGCAGAGTGGAATAGAGTGGCGTAGAGTGGCAGAGAGTGCAGTGCCATAGAGTGGTGCAGAGTGGAGTAGTGGAGAGTAGAGTGACATGGAGTGCAGTGGTGTAGAGTAGAGTGGCAGAGAGTGGTGCAGAGTTGAGTGGTGTAAAGTGCAGTGGCATAGAATGGAGCGATGCAGAGTGCAGTGGCGTAGAGTGTAGTGATACAGAGTAAAGTGGCGTAGAGTGCATTGATATTTAGTGCAGAGTAGAGTGTCGTAGAGTGCAGCGGTGAGAGGTGGCCTAGACAGCAGTGGCATAGAGTGGTGCAGAGTAGAGCTCAGTGGCGTAAAGTGGATTAACGTGGAGTGCAGTTGTGTAAAAGAGTGCACTGGTTAAGATTAGGGTGGCGTTGAGTGCTGTGGATAGAGTGGAATGGCGCAGAGTGGAATTAAGTGCAGTGACAGAGTGCAGTCGCTTAGAGTAGATTATTTCAGAGTAGAGTGAAATAGCACAGAGTGGAGTGGTGCAGGGTAGAGTGCAGTAGCGTAGAGTAGAGTGGCGTAGAGTGTAATGGCATAGAGTAAAGTGGTTTAGAGTGCATTGGCATAGAGTGCAGTGCTGTAGAGTAGATCAGAGTGGCGTAGAGTTCGGAGCGTACAGTTGAGTGTTACAGATTATAGTACATTGTCATAGAGTGTATTGTCATACAGTGCAGTGGCATTGAGTGCAGTGTTGCAAAGTTGTGTAGAATGGAGTGGCATATAGCAAAGTTGTGCAGAGTAAATTGGAGTGGCCTAGACTGGAGTGGTGTAGAGTTAAGTGCTGTACAGTGCATTGGCATAAAGTAGAGTGTTGTAGAATAGAATAGAGGGGCGTAGAGTGATATAGCGTACAGTGCAATGACATATAGAGAAGTGGTGCAGAGTGGAGTATACAGTACTGGCGCAGAGTGCAGTGGTGTAAAGTGGAGTAGTGCAGAGTAGAGTGCAGTGGCTTGGAGTGGTGCAGTGTAGAATGGAGTGGGATAGAGTAGAGTGGCATAGAGTGGAGTGGTGTAGAGTGGAGTGGCATGGAGTGGCATTGCGTGGTGTAGAGTGTCTTAGAGTGGAAGGGCGTAGAGTGGAGTGGCATATCATGGAGTGGAGTGGCGTGTCGTAGAATAGAGTAGCATGTCGTAGAGTAGAGTGCAGTGTCGTAGAATGGAGTGGAGTGGTATAGAGTGGAAGGGCACATAGTGGAGTAGAATGTTGTAGAGTAGAGTGGTGTAGAGTTGAGTGGCGTAGAGTGGAGTATGCAAGGTGTAGTAGCACACTGCCAATACAGACAACACATTTTCAGTTGAAATGACCATTGCATTGGCACAGACATACAGATTTACTAATAAAACAATTCAACACACAAACAATAATATGTGGAAATGGCATCCCCTAGTTTATTGATTTGTTTTGATCATGTTAAAGTATTTGTTTCCAACACTCTGCAGAATTAACTAAAAATGGATTTCATTTGTGCTTTCCTAATTCTGATATATTCTCTAATACTTGCGCAGTTTATTTAAATGTTGTTGTGTGCTAGATAAAACCCTTACCTACCCCCAGTATCCAGCAAGATTGTCACATAAATCCTCTCACTTTGAAGTCATAGAAAGAAAAGTAAACACCAAGCTCCCTCGGAAGGCAGAGCCTGACATTTGACCTCTGTTTTTGAATGCACAGCAAATGTGACAAGATAAGAACAAGATTTACAGACCTGTTCACACAAAGGAGCACTCATAGAAGAATACAAGGAGAGCTGGTGTGAAAAGACTCCTTAGGAGGAAGGAACTCACACTGGAAAGCCTAAAACAAATAAAGCCAGCAAATAGACAGTCAGCAAATGTGAGTTACAAACCACAAAGCACATGGTAAGCAAAGGGTGGAATGCCATTCCCAGAGAAACTTTCTGAATGTTCTCAGGATGTCTTCAGCAAACCAGACATCTGCTCTTTCTGGTAGGCTTCAACCTAAAGACTGCAGGAGGGGGAGAGGGATTCAAGTGTATCAAGTCTTTGAGAGCCAGAACCCACCACATCCTCAGGGAGAGATCCTCGCTGAGCCGCTGCTGCTAACCCCAAGGGTGTACCGCTTCAAGTGAGTGAGCAGCCCTGAGAGGGCCTCTCTGGCAATAAGGGATGTACACGTGTGGGACACGGGGGAATCTCTGGACTGTACGAGGCCTCTATGTCAATGTGGGTTACAAAGATCTTCTCTTTACAAGTAGATGCAAGGGCCATGTCTTTCATCGAAGGGTACAAATGTCATCTTTCATCGAGGGGGTATAAGAATCATGTCTTTCATAGAGGGGGTAAAAGGGTCATTCAAGTCATTCATCGAGTCTTACAAGGGCCATGTTTTTCATTGGTGGGCACAAGGGTCCTGTTATTCATCAAGGGGTATAAGGTTCATGTCTTTCATCGAATGGTACAAGGGTCATACTATTCATCGAGGGGTACAAGGGCTATGTCTTTCATCGAGGGGTACAAGGGTCATGTCTTTCATCGAGGGGTACAAAGGTCATGTGTTAGAAATGGGGGTCTCTAGTGGGCAAGGGTTTGCACCTTTCTCCAAGTAGGGACCCTTCTTCCTAGTCAGGGTAAGGAGGATACACTTCTAAAATAACCCCTGCTCACCCCCTTGGTAGCTTGGTACGAGCAGACAGGCTTATCTCAGAAGCAGTGTGTAAAGCATTTGTGTACACATACCGTAACACAGTGAAAACATTACAAATGGGTACCACACCAGTTTAGAAAAATAAGCAAAACTTTATCTAAACAACAAGACTAAATACGACAAAAATACCAGCATACAATACTGTAAAAATAGTTACGTTGCAAGATAACCTTTACAATGCAAAAATAGCTGTAAAACACAATTCTTCCAAGTCGGTAGCTCCGTCCGGGGCTACTGCGATGCTGAAAATGACAGAGTCTAACAGTTCCAGCCGACCGGGTCGGTACGGGCCAGCTAAAGCGTCGACAGACTCGTAGACAGTACCTTTCTCGTTGTGGCTGACACGTTGGTACGAGCTGGTCGGGGCAACCGTCGCGGTTGCGGTTAAGTGGAGCGGTGCAGGGTGCGGTGCCCTCACGGTGCGGTACAGGCAGCGGCTTGGTGACGGTGTCGGTGAGGCCAAGGCTTGCGGTGCGGAGTGAGGCGGTGCTCAGTGCGGTGCTAACAGGTCACGATGCAGGCGACGGAGCTGGTCGATGTTTGGTCAGGCCGAGACGGTGTCGGCGACGTCCAGGCAGGGTGAGACGAGGCGGTGCGGTGCCCACAGGACGCGGTGCAAGCAGCGGCTCGGTGACGATTGTCCAGATGGCGTCGGTGAGACCAAGGATGCAGTGCGAAGTGCGGCGGTGCCTTCTGCGGGACCTTCAGGACACGGATCTTGCGACGGACTCGGTGACAGAGTCGGTTGCCCTTTTCTTCTGCGGCGACTGAAACCAGCGGTTCCAGAGACAGTGCACAGAAGGATGGTGAGTGTAGGAAGGTGGAATTTGACTGCATGGTTGCCCCCACTTTTTTCCTGGTGTTTTGCTGGTTTTCGACTTAGTTTGGCTGGGATCCTGCTATTCAGGACCCCAGCCTATCTGATTTCCCCTTAAATTGATTGTATGTACTTTAGGTACACTCCAGATTGGATTCTGGGGTACCCTTATAAGTCCCTAGTATATGGTATACTATGTACCCAGGGCATAGGTACCTCAGAGGCCTCCCAGGGGCTGCAGCATGTATTATGCCACCCCTGAGAGGCCATCCAAAATGACACCACAGGTCTGCTACAGCAGCCTGTGTAAGGTGGTGTATGCCCCCCTTACTGAGATATAGGTTCCCTATATCTCTCCATATCACTGCACATGTAACCCTATCAGTCACCCCTATGGCAGGCCTTAACAATCCTGAAGGCAGGGTGCTGGGTTTCATGTGAGAGGGTGCTCATGCATGAGCAGAGCCCCTCTGCAGTTTTCGGAATCTTCATTCCAGGGTTGTCTGTGATGCAGCCAGACCATATACTCTTAAGTGCATTATCGCCTAGCTGTAAATACTAACTTTGGAGTGGCTGCATGGAACTATGTCGTGTAAGGTGTCAAACACCTTGGAATCATACCTCCTCGCCAGTCCTGGTGATGGAGGTATGATCCCACCCTTGTGGGGCAACCCACGAGGGTCCACCGGTACACCCGGTACCAGCTTCTCTGAGCCCTGGCATCACAAAATGGATGCTGTACCACAGACACGAGTCTGCCCTCCTGCTGCTGGACGAAACTCCGGCAGGGGATGCCTGGACAATAGGTTTCCTGTCACAGGGAGGTGTGACCACCTCCCAGACAGGCTTTAGTGTATTGGGGCTGGGTGGGAGCACTCCAAGAGTGCTTTGAAGTCTGCACTGGGGGCACATTTGGTGTCCCTGTGCATAGTCCAGCTCAAACCGGTTTCAGGGGCTGCCAGCCCCTGCTCTGGCGTGAAACTGGACAAAGGAAATGGGTGTAGCCACCCCTCTTTCCTGACCCTCCCATAGGTGGGTCCCCAGAGTTTGTCCCACCCCTTCCTTGGGTATAAAGTAGGAACCCTGACTACAGGACTTTAAATTACACCTGGACTAAACTCTGCTACAGAAACCAAGTACTTCGGCGATCTGCACGACGCTGGATGACTGAAGAATCTCGCTTGGAGTAAAGGAGTTACTCCCCTGCAAGGCAGGAACCTTTAACGCAACTGACCAGTTGGCATCTCCGAAGCTCCTGCGGACTCCGAAGAATATTGCCACACAGGAGGTGGGTTTCCAAGGTCTCTGAGGTCGATTTGTGCCCACAGCAAGTCTGAGGCCTGTATCCCTCGTGGAGACCGTGCAACCCGAACCCCTGGACACTGCGACCATTTGCAGAAGCATCAGCTTTCCAGCGACCCCTGAGGCTGAGCTTTGGGTTACTTGTATCCCTGACCCCGAGCAGTAATTGCACCAAAGATTGCAGGCCTATACTCAACGAGTGTTCCGTGGGCTGCTCTTTCGTGATTCCTCTTGAGGTCCCTTCGCGATCCCTGGTCTGTTGACCTGTGGGTCTCCAAGAAGGCAACTCTTACTTTAATTGGGATTTCCTGGTTGCTCCAGACGTGCCCTGACTCTCCATCGCTTGGGGAGTCCCTCGGACCTTGCTGGTCCGCACCGAAGCATCTTTACTCTTCCTGCGTGGGTTGCCGTTGCCAAGGCTTGTTGTGGTCAATCCGATCCCTGACACCCCAGCACTTGACATCCTTCATGGGACAGCTCGAATCCGGCTCCTGGTCATCATCGACATCTCCGGGACCCCGTGGCTGCAGAGTCAAGCTTCACCTCCTCGCACCTGAAGCATCCAACATCGGTGGGCATTCGGTTGCTCCGCTCCTGGTCACGTGAAGTGACCCAGACTCTATCCCCTCTGCTTTCAGGTTCTTCACATCTTCGATCCAGGCTTGGATCCACCCGGACACTTTTCTTCTCCACGGCAGCAGCACTTTGCTGCAGATCGCCATTGAAATCAACGACGATTCCCGACACCATTTGCCACCTATGCACCCGGCTTCCCTGGGTGAGGTAACTCGAGTACTCCGGTGCTCCCGTGAGTGTTGGCCCTAGAAACCCTTAAGTCTAAAGGGGTTTGGTCAAAGTCCTCTCCTAAGTGTCCTTTATCTTTAAAATTCCAACCGCGACTTTCCGCATTGAATCCTACGGCGCACGCGGCTATGTTCTCACACTGCACACGTCCCCCGTGGGTCTCCTGTGTCACTACCTTGGGTGGTTCCTTGGGGTCCCAGCGATTTTACGTGCTCTAGGCAATGTGTCTAGTCAAGTCGTGGTTCTTATACCACTTTCTTAATATATGGTTTGGTCCCCCCCGGGGCCCATTGTATATTGTGCTATTTACTGTTGTTTTAATACTGTGATACTGTGTATCTTGGACTCTAATCCCATAAAGAGATTAGTAGTGAGTGTTTAGAAATAAATACATATATTTTATATATATCTTGTGTGGTTCTCCTTTCATTTGGTCATACAAGAGGTTATAATCTGGTAAACCAAGCTGCTTTACTCCTTCAAGACTTAGCCTGAAGGCTGCTCTCCACAGCTACCACTAGGATAGCTTTCTATAAGGTTGTCTTTAAACCTACCATCAATAAGGGTCGTTTGGACTGGTGCAAGGTGCCCACTATAACTAGTGGACAGCATATGCCAGGCCAACTTCTCACAGTGAGGTCTTTGCTGTTCCTGAGACCTCTTGAACAGGGGGCAAGCTCTACCTCAAGCCCTTGGAGATACTTTGTCAAGCAGGATACACACACAGTTCCTCTCCTTGGCAGAAACAGTTACTGCAGGCCAACCCCAGACAGCACACAGCAAAGGGGCTGTACTCCTCCTCCAGTTTTTTCAGCTCTTCTCCTTGGCAGAGGTTCCTCTTGAAGCCCAAAAGTGATCTAAAAGTCTGGGCCCCTCTTTTTATACTACTAAATCCTTTGTTCTCTGTGGCAGAGAAGCTCTTTGCCCAGCCAAAACCAGTTCTGTCCTCACTGGTGCATCTTCCTGGCAGTAGGTGGAGACAGCATTATCCTTGCCAGACCAGGCCAATTCAGATGTGAAAGAAATCTCCTCCCCCTACTCTGAATGCAGCCCAGGTCTATTCAGCCCAACCGTGACTCACCCTGGAAAGGCAGGCCACACCCAACCCCCTCAAGTGGCTGTCTGAACAGAATGCACATCCCCAGCCCCTGTCACTTCAAAGCCAGACAGTAAATACACAACCTAGCATAGGCACACTGGATGGTTAGTCAAGAAAATACCTACTTTCTAAAAGTGGTATTTTCAAACCCAGAATGTAAAAACTACCCTCACTAAAAGAAGCATCTTAACATTCTGAGTTCAGGCATATGAAACTTTATTTTCCTACCTAGTTCCCAGGGGTAGTTATGTTTATAAGATGTTATGAGCAAACTCCCCATTCTGTCCTATGGGAACAGATAGCCTTACAATAGTGAAAAACGAAATTGGTAGTATTTCACTATACAGGATTTGCCACACTCATCAGGGCATGTCCTACCTTTCAGATACACTGCACCCTGCCCACAGGGGTACCTTGGGCCTACCTTAGGGGTGACTCACATGTAAGAAAAGGGAAGGTTAGGGCCTGGCAAGTGGGTGCATTGCCAGGTCGACATGGCAGTACTAGACTGCACACAGGCAAAGCGATGACAGGCCTGAGACTCTGTTGCAAAGCGGCTTGTGTGGGTGGCACAATCAGTGCTGCAAGCACACTAGCAGCATTTGGTTTACAGGTCCTGGGCACACACAGTGCATTGTACTAGGGACTTATCGTAAACCAAATAAACCAATCATGGAAACACTAATCCATCATAACAATTTACGGAGGGAGCACATGCACTTTGGCACTGAATAGCAGTGGCAAAGTGCCCAAAGCACCTAGATAAACAAAATGAAGTCCAACACACAGCAGAAATACAGGAGGCAAATGCAAAAATACAGGGGAAACCCATGCCAGTGATGCCAGGCCTAACATCATGTCATTTATCAAGGGGGTACAAGGATCATGTTTTTCATTGAGGTGGTAAAAGGGTCATTCTTGTCTTTCTTCACGGCTTACAGTGGCCATTTCTTTTATTGAGGGGTACATGGGTCATGTCCAATGTTCTCTCTAATTTTTTTCTTCTGTGTGCGGCAGTGGAGGGTCTCTGTGCGCTGCAACCATGGCTATGTGCGCCAGGAACCAGACCGCGCATGTGTGCAGCGCCACATATCATTCCAAACTTTTGCTTAAAAAAGTGAAAAGACGGTGCATTTACACACATACAGTGCCTGGTAAAGGGTCTTTAGGCAGGTTTGCAATTTGGATACACACGTCATGACATGAATTGGTTATACAGGCAAGTACACTTCGCGTTTAGAAAAGCACAAGACTCTAATGGTGGTACCATCATAAGATTTTACTGCTGTAGGTGTAATGTTACTTGTTGTATTATATATCTGGATGCAGAGACAGAAAGAAGCAAAATACCAGTCGGGCGGCACACTAGGCTAAGCAGAGAGATTTCTAACTTCCGTGTTACCTAAAAGAAATGCAGCAAGTCCAAAAGCACGATGTGTAAAGCATGATGGTGCTCAGACCTGTCCAGGCCGCCCGCTCTGTCAGGGGGCACAGGAGCTAAATTATTGGCCACGTCGGTAAATTATTTCTAAGCAGCCCGGGACGGCTGACTCGAGTCCACTGGGTGAGGGAGAGTGCACTGCTGCATCATGCCGTCAGGAGACAGCGTGAGAGGGCCAGTCGTCACCAGTGGAGAGTCACGCTGCCGAGGGGAAGAAGAACTACAGAACGAACACAGTAAGTATAACCACCAGCCACTGTCAGTCACAGTCAAATTGATTTAATTTTAGGAAAGCGTGATATTCTTTCTTTGGAAGTTCCCGGCTGCCTATTGAGGAACGTCAAACCCGTAAGCCATACACGGGGTACGGTAGTACGCCCGACTTGCTATCGCCGCTGTAAACTTTAGAACACGAGTTGGTGAATTACCTGGTGTGTATTCTAGCACCAAATCTTAACGTTTAGCCGAATACATCCGGCTTTGACAGAATTACTGAATAGCGAGATCCACAGTAAGAACTGAGCTACAACTATGAACTAAGTGGTGGGCAAATTAAACATTGTTTTTCTTATTGTGGTGCTGGCTGCAGGCACAGAGAGGGTGTGGAATTGGTGTCATATAGTCCACGTGGGGCCTCAGTGGCAATGTACTGTGTGCGTGCTTACCGGACTTCAGTGTTGTCAGCGTCGGTGCAGGATGTTTTCATTTTACTAGCCTTACCCTAGAAGGCATTGCTGCTGCTTGGGCTGGCGGCTGGGCCCCCATAAAACAGCATGCAAGGGGCCCCGTAAGAAGCAAAAACTGCTGTGAGCCAGAGAGAGAAACCACGAGGAGAACTGCCTGTGGCTCTCCATGCGCTCTGACACATCTTTAAATTGCAGCTATAGACGTTTTCCTTCCTCCCCGGGTGAAGCACCAAAACACGTCGCAGCTCAAGGCTGAAAACAAAGCTGCTCTCAGGCACTGGTGGAAAGCAGCAGTCGGGTATCTCACCCTAGGGTTGATATCTTTTCCAGAGAAAAATTGGCCATTAGTTGTTATTCAAAGAGTCTGCAAAGGCCTGGACCTGATACTAAACAGGACTGAATACAAAATTGAATGTATTCATTTGTAATGTGCCATTTCTGTATATGTTTAATTTAAGTGTTAGTCACTCATAGATCACCTCCAGAACACTTTTAAAACTGCTTTCTATTTATATGTGTTCTTTGTAGTATGTACAGATAAAATGCACTGTGCAGCACGCATACAAACTGGGAAAAACTTTGCATTGTGTCTGGGCATCGTATTTTGTACAGGAAGGGTACCCTTCCTGTACAAAACCTATGCTAGACTAATGCACACATGCTAGTGCTATAGCGCTGAGGTGTGTGCGTGGTGCACGGCAGCTGTAATCCGCTCCAGTGCAAGGGAAAGGGGAGGAGAGAGCCACATCTCTGAAGTATGGCGCTCTCTTGCTCCCTCCCTGTCGCCCAACGCAGCGCAGCCTCACGGGGGCTGGGCTGCGTTGCAGGACGTTTTGGTAAATCTCCCCCTAACTGTCAAATATCTGGTACTTGTGTCACTCTTAAGTACACAGAAACCATGGAAACATGAAATAAAAGCAATCTAAAAAATTGGCAGCTATGAGAGAATGTGTTCTTTTCAATAGTTTTTGATTGTAGCCTCTGCTGGGGTGAGATTTAAAAGCTCTTGCAGCCCAAACGTGCAGCACTTGCCTTTCCACCTTATGTGTCTTTGCTGTCATCTTACAGAGCCCATTTTTCTTTACTCACATCCCAACTAACGGGACGCCATGCAATTTCATGTGATTTATAGCGGCTTTAAGATCTTCTTACAGTTTCTCGTTGCTTAAATGGGTGTGATTTCTGATATTATTATGTTTCCCTTGTCTTCACTGCTTGAATTTACTTGGGAGAAAGTGTCACTCGTTGTTGAATGCCAGTCATAATTACACTTACACTCAAACCAGCCAAGTCATCCCCATCCTAAAAAAAACAACAGAAAACCCTTCGGACCCAAACAATTTCTGACCGATAACAAACATTCCCATGCTAGCCAAAGTAATAGAAAAATGTGTTCAACAACAGGTGAACCAACACATTATGGAATTCAAGCTATTAGACATCTGCCAATCTGGATTCAGACATGGGCACAGCACCGAAACAGCAATTTTACATATAGTAGACGATGCCCTACTAGCATTAGACCATAATGAAGCTTGTCTGCTTGTGCTGCTCGACCTCTCGTCTGCTTTCGACACTGTTAACCACGGCAAGAGACTTGAGAACAGGATGGGTGTAACGGGAACGGTCCTAAAATGGTTTAAATCCTTCTTAGATAACAGAACACAAAGATTTCTGGTGAATCAAAATCTATCCTCACCATCTCCTAATCTAGTAGGAATACAACAAGGCTCAACACTATCCCCATCACTATTTAATCACTATATCGAACCCTTAACCGAAATATTACAGCAGGCAAACATCTCCTTCCACATGTATGCGGATGACACACAGCTGTATATTAAGATCACTTCTCTAGAAGAGATTAAGACGATGAACCAAGCATTAAAAAAGACTGTTCGATGGTTAACAAACAATCACCTTAAGCTAAACTCTCAAAAAACCGAATTCCTTCTAATCTCCCCCTCAAAAAACTCCACGGTGATGAAGGATTGGACCAAGCTGATCACTGCACTAAGCTGTCCCCCGATCCTAGTGGATTCTACCAATTTGCTTGGAATCTCTCTCGATAAGAACCTAAATATGCAATCACACATCAACACGATGGCTAAAAATGCCCGCTTTCACCTCAGCTATCTTAGAAAAATTAAACCTTTCATTGAATCACCAGTCCTCAAACAGCAGTTCAGACATAAGTCATCTTGAGACTTGAATACGGATCTACAACTTTATCAGGACTATCCAAGATCTCAACAGCCCCGCTTAAAGTCTGTCTTAATGCAGACACAAAACTCTTAACAGGTTCCAAAAAATTTGATCACATCACCCCACATCTAAAAGCGCTCAACCGGCTGCCTTATGAAGCAAGAATCCAACTAAAGATGGCCTGCATCACTCATAAAGCGATCTAGCACAAACCTCCACTGTACCTAGCACAGAAAATGTCGATATCTGGAGGAAGCAGACTCTCTCGGAGCGTCAGACTCTTCTTCTAAAACCTCCAACAGAGCCTTCTCCGGAGCTGCTCCAAGAACATAGAACTCGCTCCCTCCGAACATCAAAAAAATCTCATCTACTTCAATATTCAACCAGCATTTGCAATGCAATAGGTCTCGCAATTACAAGACTTTGATCTATTGGCATTGTAAATTATTTATGTGTTGTTTTTAAAACAAATAAATAAAAGGCATTGTCATTTACAATGCCAATAGCTTACACTCTCGCAAATGCGAGACCTATTGCATTGAAAATGCTTATTGCTTGTATGCCTTCTTGCAATGGTTTCAGGCAATCAAAGTGCTATCTGCTTAGCTTAAGACGCCTTAAAACACTGGAGCAGCTATTAAATGATTCGTGAGTCGAAAAAGGGGGGTGCAGTGGCTATGCAACAGGCTGATAAGGAAGCTAAAAATGATTAATAATCGTGCCAGCCAAGGCTTAAAAAGGTAGAGCACTAAAGGCTTATATATACAGGAACCACAGAAAGTGCAATCGTGCAAGAGCAGAGTTAATTAAGGTGAGTATATATGCCCGTACAGCATGCAAAATAAAGTGCAGAATGTAAAGGTTTTTTTTGTTATGGGGGGGACATAAACAGCGCTGGTACTGGGTAGTGCTGCACTGGTGCAGAGCTGATGCCGAGCTGAGCTGAGCTGACTGTAAACGGACAAAAGAAAAGCAGAGAAAATGACGGAGTAGGTTATTGAAAAATAGTAGAGGAAAAAGGTGAATGGAAATACTGTCTCCCTCACCCATCGCGGCCTTGTCTCCTACCTTCTCATCTTTCTTCTGTGCTAAATGTGCCAAGAGGGAGGCCTTTCCAACCCACATGTACCTTCGACTGCTGCCCTGGTTGAACTGATCTGTGCAGCTCTGACGTGACTGCAGGATGCTCCTGTTCAAAGTCACTCGACTCGCTGAATTAACTTGGGAGGATGAAAGCAAGCCAGGGACCTCCTACTTGTCAATAAGCCAGGGACCTCCTACTTGTCAATAAGCCAGGGACCTCCTACTTGTCAATAAGCCAGGGACCTCCTACTTGTCAATAAGCCAGGGACCTCCTACTTGTCAATAAGCCAGGGACCCCCTACTTGTCAATAAGCCAGGGACCTCCTACTTGTCAATAAGCCAGGGACCTCCTACTTGTCAATAAGCCAGGGACCTCCTACTTGTCAATAAGCCAGGGACCTCCTACTTGTCAATAAGCCAGGGACCTCCTACTTGTCAATAAGCCAGGGACCTCCTACTTGTCAATAAGCCAGGGACCTCCTACTTGTCAATAAGCCAGGGACCTCCTACTTGTCAATAAGCCAGGGACCCCTACTTGTCAATAAGCCAGGGACCTCCTACTTGTCAATAAGCCAGGGACCTCCTACTTGTCAATAAGCCAGGGACCTCCTACTTGTCAATAAGCCAGGGACCTCCTACTTGTCAATAAGCCAGGGACCTCCTACTTGTCAATAAGCCAGGGACCTCCTACTTGTCAATAAGCCAGGGACCTCCTACTTGTCAAGAACTGTGTAAAGCCAGGGACGGGCGGTGCGGGATGTCCTGGCTATGGACTGGCCTCTTCTGCAACACACAAAAAGCTATTTTCTGACAGCCGCAGTTCCACTTGGAGGTTTCTACTTTTAACTCCATGTAACAGGGGTCTCTGACCTGCCCTTACCCGGAATCCAGGGGAGGGGGCCAGAAGCAATCCCCACTGTCTGGCCACCAGTAAATCGAAGATGCAAATTGCACCACGATCCTCTGCTCGGATGCACTTTGAAGCAGTGAAAGACAGTGTAACTGAGTGCTGCGGTGGCAGCCCCTTCTGTGATTATGTAACACAGCAGCACACACTAAGTAAACAATCTAGGCCCTGGCAGACAGGGCTTGGTAAACATATCAACATATAACAGAAATTTGCACCCTACACATTACATGCAATTCTCTGCAACACATATATCAACCTTCTGAGCTATGTTGTTATTCAAACATATGACAAGAGATTACTTGAAGAACTCACACAAGTGTCTTAAATACTGGCTTTATCTTACCAGTATCATATACTTAAACGTGAATCTCTGTAGCAAGTGTATTCAACCACTAAGCACTCTTAAAAGGCAGTCTATTTATAACCAATTACAAAGACAGAGTGGTTTTACTATCACTATTCCAACTTGTCATTTCTTTGGGGTTACAGTTTGTCAAAAATAATACATAATATGAATTTCACTGTGCAGCTCCTTGTGACCTCTCCTCTCTGACCTCTCCTACTTTCTGCCGAAACACTCGAGGAGAAAAGGTTTTCAATTTCCAACTTCGATCTGCAGCAAGAAGCTGCTGCACTGAATACCTCTCAAGTCTGCCACGCAGTCAATTAAGTAAAGCTTACGTGAACTCTTCAATGGTCCTGAACTGCGGGAAAGTAGCGGAAGCGAGCTGAGTTTGAACAGACTGAATGAGGACTCAGGGCATTCTATGACGTATAACTAAGGAACATGGGTCACAAGCGAAATCTCTTCAGTACCCTTTGCATGCCTTGTTTGACATTACGTTACCTTAATGAGATCCCTCAATCCACCGCCAAGTCGCGAGGAATTAGCAGGGTGGTGGCGAGCTTGCAGGCTGAGCGCGGTGTCCTTGAAGCGGCGCCGCGCTCAGTTTTAAAGTAACAAAAAAACAAGCAAAGAGAGCTTCGGAAGGGTGGGAAGGGGCGGGAGCCGAACTAACACCGGAAGGCTGAACATCGACACACCCTTGGGACAGCGAGTCTACAGTGTGTCTTGCTCACGCTGCCTGCACGCGCCAGTAGGCTCTCTGATTGGTTGAGAAGGTCCACCAATCACGGTGCTTATTTGCTAGTTGCCAACTAATCAGAGAGCTGACTGGCACGTGCAGGCAGCGTGAGCAAGACACGCCGTAGACTCGCTGTCCCAAGGGCGTGTCGAAAAAAGCCACAGGGCGGTAACAAAAACCGCAGCCAATAGGAATGATGGGCGGGGCTTCAAGTCCCCTTCTGAAATCTACCCGATTACAAAAAGCCTCGCAGAGCGAGCAGCGCATGCGCGCTGCAACGCAGGTCTGCGAGACCTAAAAATGCATTATGTACAGTCTGGATATTACTAAAATCTATATTTTGGAAACACTTTTTTTACCTTAAATCTTTTGCTCATTTTGTAGCAGACCATATCATACTGTCTGTAATGCAAGTTTAAAATAATGCCTTACATATTCACAGTGCTTTCTGTCACCAGTTGGCACATCCTAGCACTAAATGTACACAAGTCACTCTTCTCCACTGCACCAACCATAATTCAGTTCTGTAGCGCTCTGGTTACACACAGACCTCTGCAGTGGATTAACTAATAGAGGTTTCACAATGTACAGCAGTACATTTTCTACTGATTAACTTAAATTTATTTTTCATTTAAGTTGTGCGGCATTTCATATGTAGTTACCGGAAGGTGAAAGACCAAAACAGTTAAAATATTTGTTTGCCACGCCTTTGATCCTGCCCCCACGCTCACCGACCCAACCCCTGTGCACACAGCATCACAGTTCCCATACTTTTTTTTTTAATTCACTTTGACCACAGCTCCCAATACATAAACGTGGCCCTTTCACACTCCTCAAACACACCTTCAAAGCATTACATAACATGGGCACAGCCTACCTCAGACAAATCTCAATTCACAAACCATCCAGCCACCTCTGCTCGGAAAGTCTTCTATTGGCACACATCGCATCCATACACAGAGCTAGAACCGGATGTTGAGCCTTCTCCTACATTGCTCCTAAAGCCTGGCATGACCTGCCTTTGCACATCAGAGCTGCTGATTCTATTTTTGAGTTCTGCAAGAAGCTGAAGGCCTTGCTTTTTGAATAGACCTACTCTCCAGCCCTAGGCCACGCTTAGTTTTGCACCGGCAGCAGCGCCGGGATACGCACCCAGATGACAGTGTGCTTTACAATTACACATAAGCACATGAAGTATAAACAGGGGTTGTATTGCTGACATGGATTACTTTACGGTTGTTTACAGTCAATCGATCAGTACTTTTTCCTAGACAGTTAAGGACATGAATACAGGGACCAATATAGGGACCCGTTTCAATACGAGTTTCTAATTACTTCCGGGTCTGAGACCCATCAGAACCTGGCCCACTTGAAGCCCCGGGCTGCCCTGAGATGAAGAAAAGTCAGTTGTGGCTGTTGCAATAAATGCAGCATAAAAGTCTAAGACCCGCCACCAGAGGGTGCTATGACGGTGCTTCCAATGGGTCTGTACTTTAAATCACCCACTCGTGCTTCCCCTCTGCCACTCCACCCCCAAAAATACTCCCAACACTCCCCGCTACGAGCCATTCCAAAACCACATGCTCCACTCTCACCGACCAGAAACATCTGCATGTAACATTACGCAGCCTGCCCTAGACGTATATGTAACGCACAGCTGCGCTTCACTTCAGCATCAGTGGGTAATGCAACTTGGGGGACAAGCAACAGCTGGTTTCAGTCTGCAGTGCCACGGACACACGCGCCTTTATTATATCCGCGCAGATGCTGGTCTTCGTCAAAACACAGGTCCGAAGGTCAGTGTGGAGCTGGTGCGGCATCTTTACATGCTTACACGTTAATCAAACCGAAAATAAACACACCCTTATCAAAAAGGTCGGGCACCTGCCACAAATCACGCTGGTGAAATCATCACACACGCCGCCGTCCTTTTTCGCAGTTTGCCCACACAATGACATCAGAAGAATGTATGTGTCGCCTTAAAATTAAACTTACAGTTTGAGGATAAAAGCCAGGCGAGGCTACGATGCCCCAAGGGGTTAACCAACCGCTGCCAGCCAGACTATTCTAAATAAACCCTCGCCTTCGCCCACCGGCCGCAAACCCGTCACCGCTCCGCTTGCGGGTTTTAAGAATATGCCTGCCCCCAAGATGCCGAAAATTAGTCATGATTTCACAACTGCGTGGCAAAAGCACAACGACAACAAAAAACGGCTGAGGAAAACACACACACACAAGTAGGAAAACAAGAAACACGCTGTACAGGCGGGCACACGCACGGCCCCGTGTCCCCCGGGAGTCTCCCTCGCATGGCGCTGCCTCACTGCTGCTGCAGCGGGGGGGAGGAGGGACAGTGACGTCCGCATGAAGGCAGCGTCATCCCTACTCGATGCCCAATCAAAGAGCCCTTGGGACAGCGAGTCTACAGCGTGTCTTGCTTACGCTGCCTGCACGTGCCAGTAGGCTCTCTGATTGGTTGACAAGGTCCACCAATCACAATGCTGATTTGCTAGCCGCCAACCAATCAGAGAGCCGTCTGGTGCGTGCAGGCAGCATGAGCAAGACACAACGTAGACTCGCTGTCCCAAGGGCGTGTCGAAAAAAGCCACAGGGCGGTAACAAAAACCGCTGCACACCAATGACAAGGCAGAGTTTTTGACGTTGCCCAATAGAAAGCATGGGTGGGAGCAAAAGTCCTTCTCCTAAAATCCCTCTACCCCAATAAATCTCTTGCTGCGCGAGCAGTGCTGCGCACTGCAACGCTAGGCGCGAGACCTAAAAAGGAAGCTAAGTCCTTCCTATTGAACAAATTCCTCCCTTAATCCTCAGCAGCCCATTCTCACCATGTTCTAGAAGTCCCAACAGACAATCACTCGACCTACACTAGCCTGCTGAGTGATACTCTCTGTGAGTTCATCCGTTATCAGTTTCTAGATGGAGCTCTACATCCTATAGCTAGGCCCAATCCTCTAGTCAAGGTCGCACTGAAAAACCCTTTTGAGGACACCATTGTGAATACCCAGAACAAGTACAAATGTATTATAAGTTAAGAACCTAGGTTCTTTCTAACTGTATTATTGAATGTACAAATGTTTTTCAGATACTTGGCAACTGCTTATAGGTATCAATTTTACTGTTTAAAACTACAATGCTATAGATATGTGAAGTGCTCTGATACCCAACTCTGGGTCTTGTTCGCGCTATACAAAACACTAAATAAATGCTCATAAATAAACCTTGGCAGCTATGGAAAAGACATGCATCAAGTTCAAAAGCATGACGTGCGCTTTACAAGTTGTGCTTTTGGACTTGCTGCATTTCTTTTCTTCATAGAGCACGGCTGCAGGCTGATTGTGGGCATTTGTGAAAGTATACCTGTTAATTGCAGCTCCCGTCATGCGCTGCAATTAACATAAATACAGTCCTGCCAAGTACCACGCATCAGGCGGTAGACTAAGGCCTTTCAGTGTGGTGGTCCGCATCACCGCACTGAAATGCATTGTCTCTCATAATAGGCATAGTGCCTGCCTCCTCTTTCAAGCCTTTACAGTGCTTCTATGACTAAACTAAAGCTGGAGTGGCAGCGCGCATGATTGGGGGCATGCTGAGCTAGTAGTTGCTAGCTCACTGGTTGCTTACAATGTATCAATGCTTAAACGGAAATTATATTAATGCCTCTGTGCGGCAAGACGCCGCGAGACGTCACATCCTCCTACTGCCGGCTGCATTTAAAAGTTTGGGAGGCTAGGCTGCAGCTAATTAGCACAACGGTAAATTAAAATCGAATGATGACGGACCGCGGCGGCCACTGGAACCCACTGCGCAGTTAAGCTCTGAAATGAGCTGCGCCTGAGTGAGTCTGATGCCGGCGGCGGCGCACGTTTGCCATGCCAAGGGAGGGTGTTGTTTTTGCCAGACTCATAGGAGGCGGGCGGTCGGCTCATAAACCGAAATGCCATGGCTTTCCTCGCAAGTAAGTGTTAAAGAGAGTGCCATCCGATTGTCAAATTTGCTTTTTAACGCTTACCATTGATCACTATCAACTCACCTGCTGTTCTCCATGCTGGTAGCACTGTGCTACGGTTCTCTTCAAAAGGCACATGCCGGCTGACCGGCTTGCAGTCACTGTCTCAGCTCACTGCAACTGCAGGAGCACGAATGCCTGCGCCACCCCTCTGGTGAACCTGCTAGCATTGAAAGTGACGCCTGCACAGTGAGTTCTGAGTCCCGCACTGCAACACTGAACAGGAAAGACTCGAGCACAGGTGACAAAAACAAGTCCACCACTGTTGCAGCTTAGAGACCAATGCAGGTCCGTATTGCTCTGCTCAATTTTCAGCTGCCTGCCGTTAGCGCTCTTTAGTTCAGTAACTTCTTAGGGGCATATTATCAAGCGGCAGCGATAATTTTTGCTGGACGCTCTTAGCGAGATTTTTCTTATTGCTGGCAATTATCGCCATGCTGTCGCTGTATTAACAACGCATAGCGCAATGGCGATAATTTCCCAGCGATAGCGGTGTTTTCCATGGAACATCGCTGGTTTTCCAGCGATGTTCCATGGAAAACAGCGATAACCTTGCTGATACGACCCTGTGGTCGTATCAGCATAATACACCCCCATTGTTAGGTATAGGTAAGTCTGCATTTTGCAGACGTTAGTTTTAGCGAAAACCGCGCTTTCGCCAAAACTAACGTCTGCAAAATGCGTGGGACTTCCTTGTTAATATCGCGATGTACATTTCGCGATATTTAACAAGGTAGTCCGTCAGGGTACGCTTCAGTGACGCCCACTTTGCATCTCATTAGAGATGCGAAGTTAGGCGTGCTGGAAACGGGCGCTAAGTTAAGGAAACACGCGCTAGCGTGTCCTTGATGATATTGCGATAAAATTATTGCCGCTTTCGCCTGAAAACGGACGCTAAAGCGGAGATAATTTTATCGCGGCCCCTTGATAATATGCCCCTTAGTTTCTTGTTGCTGAAATGGGTGTAATTTCAGATATTATTTATGTTTCCCTCGTCTTTATTGCTTGATTTTTCTTGCGAGAAAGTGTCACTCATAATTAAACTGAAGTTATGAAAATGTCACACATAGCCATCTGAAACCTTTGCAGCTATGTAAATATTTCCACAAATGCCCACAATCAGCCCGCAGCCGCGCTCCATTGAAAAAGACATGCATCAAGTCCAAAAGAACGACGTGTAAAGCACACGTCGTGCTTTTGGACTTGCTGCATTTCTTCTCTTAATAGAGCGCAGCTGGGGGCTGATTGCGGGCCATTGTGCAACCAGGAAATTAACGTTTTTCGCGCTGCTCGCGTTTTAAAAGCAGTGGCGGGAATTCTCTCCGGGAATGTGTTGTGTGCGCGTGCTTCACACAGAAAACTGCGCGCTCGGGGTCACAGAGGTGCACACGCGCACCTTACAGGGAACACTGGTCATGTCATTCATCAAGGGGTACAAGTGTCATGTCCTTCAACAAGGGGGTACAACGATCATGTTTTTCATTGAGGAGGTAAAAGGGTCATTCATGCCTTTCATCGAGGGGTACAAGGGTCTTATCTTTCATTGCAGGTTTTAAGAGTCCTGTCTTTCATCGAGGGGTACAAGGATTATGTCTTTCATCGAGGGACATAAGGGTCATGTCGTTTATCGAGGGGTACAGGGATCATGCCTTTCATCAAGTGGATGGTACAAGTGTCATGTCTTTCATTAAGGGATAAAAGGGTCATGACACTTTCATCGAGGGGTACAAGGGCCATGTCTTTCATCGAGGGGTACAAGGCTCTTGTCTTCCATCGAGGGAACTCTGTGACCTGCCGGTATGCGACTGACCCTTGCGGAAAGCCCTACCTGCTCTGAGCCTGAACATCCAGTGGCCTGTGACCTGTCCGTGTTTGACTGACTCTGCCACGGCCCCGCTTGCTCTCAGCCTTAACACCTGGTACTGGAGACAAATGTTAAAAAAAACAGTGCAAAATGGAATGTGCACAGTTACAAACACAAAAAATAATATTGTAAAATGTGGAATATTTAAGGTCAAAGGCATTTAATCAGGGAAAAGTTGAGAGCGAGGGAGACATTCAAACTCATACACTTTACTCTAAAGCTTGTTATCAATGCCTAGAATATTTATGTCAGACACTTCTTTCCAGGACGTTCGATAAAAAAAAGAAACTTAAGAAAATTAGCTCTTCCAAATGATTAAGAAGTATTGTTAAAATAATTTCAAAAACTGTAATATCGGTACAAGCAGGCACTCTCTGCAAGAAAATACATTTGACAATACAGTAATTATCAAGTATTCAGACCACAATGTTTTCTACATTTGATGTTGTCTTTGTTTGCAGGCACTAATAGTGTCACCCTTGGTGCACCGTACACTGACAGTCACTGTATAGTCTTCAGATGTTACCCTCCAGCTCTTTATAGTGGGCAGTGTTTATCTAGAAAACCAGTATGCAGAAAATCAAAGTAACCCCCACTTGAATGATACCTACACTCACACATAAGGTGTTAGCGAGCAACCCTGACCTTCCGTAGGAAAGGTCAGTTCACCCTTTCATTCTCCTATCCATTTATCCTGTCTCTGGTGTGTCTATTCACCTGTGTTAGACCGGACACCCTCGGTGGTCTTCCAAACATTTTGCCTTCAACCCCTTACTTTGCTAAACACTGTTTGTTGGCTTTAGGCTGACCAGTGCTAAAGTGCATGTGCTTCTCCCCTAAACATTGTGTATCCACAATTGGGCATATTTACGTTGCGTGTAAGTCACTGATTGTGCCACCCACACAAGTAGCCCTTTAAACATGTCTCAGGCCTGCCACTTCAGAGCCTGTGTGTGCAGTTTCCCTGCCACTTCAAATTGGCATTTACAACCCTTTGTCAAACCTTAAACTCCCCTTTCATTACACTAAAGTCACCCATGAATGTATGCCCTAGGTAGCCCAAAGAGCAGGTTGCTGAGCAAGCAAAAGGTAGGACATGTGCTTTTAAGTTTTGCATGTCCCTATAGTAAAAATCTCTGAAACTTATTTTCACTACTGTGAGGCCTGCTCTTCTCATAGGTTAACATTGGGATTTCCTTAATACCTTTTAAGGTGTAATTCCTAATTAGAAAGGAGTCGCTCTGTCATGTTTCATATCTTTGGAATGGTAATGATAATTCCTCTTTACTGGTATAGTCGGATTTAACATTACTATTTTACAAATACAATTTTTAGAAAGTGGGCATTTCTCTACACTTACAGCTCTGTGTGCCTGCAGCCTGTTTCTAATACACATCTGGGGAGGGTGACAGCCTCATTTTGTGCATTCCCTCTAGACAGCCACAAATGCAGGAAGAGTAGGTGTGTCTGAGTCCCCATCCGCATTCTAATGGCTCATCCTGGGCAGGTTGAGAGGGATGAGCTGACACTTACACCTGAATAGGCGGTGTCCTGTCCCCACACAAAGGGCTGATTACCCCATACAGATAGCCAGGGCAGGGAAGAAAGGACTTCTACCCATTTCAAAGACACTTCTTTGAAGTCACTCCCACTTCAAAGGCACAACTGGGTATAAATACTGAGACCTGTAACTAATCTCTGTCAGAAGGACTGCTGTGCTGCATCAAGGACTAACACTCTGCTGGACTGCTGATCTGGAAGACCTGCTTTTCTGCTGTGCTGCCCTGCTGCCTGCTGCTCTCTAACCCTGCTGAGGGAGAGCTGGACTCTGCCCTGCAACCAAAGTGATTTCCAAGGGCTTGTTGGCTTGCCTCCTGTTGCTTGAGACTGAGAGCTATAAAAGTCTCTACCGCTGCTTCTGTGCCTGGTTCACTGGAGTTAGACCCAGATATTTGCACCAGAGAAATCAACGCAAGGTCTCCGCTGTCATAAAGTTACCATTAAATGTACTTTTGCTGAGCATGCCCTGTGTGGGTCCTGTAGCTGGCCTGTGGTCCATCGCAGGCGGCCTGCACTGTTGACTTTGTCCCGGTCCAACGCAACCTCTTTTAACCCCCAAAGCACTATTTGCTTCTAAGCACCAGAACTGCTTTTGTTCTTTACAAAGTCATATCTAGACATATACTCATTGGATTTTGTCTTTAAGTCTTGTTTTATTTATAAAGTCATAATCTATTTTTCAAAACCAGTGTTGAGTCTTTTTGTGGTGTTTTCACTGTGTTAATGTGTGTTGTGTGCATGCTCGGACAACCAAAAACCCAATTTCTAACAGAGTATCTGATCCCCAAAAGATGACTTCCCAGGTCCTGGACGCTAGTCTGGCATCAGAGTCCTCTTCAAGAAAAGGAGAAATCCTGAGGTTTTGGGCTCTTTGAGATTACGAATGGGCCCATTTGTGGCAAGATTATGCCTTTTGCAATGACCACCAACGCAAAGTTCCGGTGAACGTGACTGTTCACAGTACAGCAACCTCTAGCGATGACAGGAAGCGTAAGATCTGCACTTCACGCTACAGCAACAACAGCTCGAGGTGATCACTAATTTGAAACTTCAGCAGCGGCCATCCATGATGCTCTACCGGATCTTCGCACTACAGTGACGACCATCTACCATGCCAGGCCTGCTCTTCGCGCTAAAGAGAAGACCAGCTGCAATGCTCTCCCTGCTCCTTGTGGCTTCCTCCAATGTGAACGGAACTCTTCATGCTGGACTTTCATAAGGTTACCTTTTCAGCTGTACTAACCTTGTCCCTGTATCCGGGCCACGCTCCAACGCAGGACGCCTGAAGTTGTGACTTTCCCCTGGTATTGTTATATTATTCCCACTAGAAAAGGTAGGACTGCGTATTAGGACAACAGGACGTCAGAATGCAGGGATTGAGTCCATCTACACCATCAGAGGCTGTTGGCCCAATTCCTGGCAAGCAAACAGTGCCTCTTCTGAACCCCTAACCTTAACATGTGATTTTGACAACCTCTAACATGATACTCTGACTCCCAACGGAATTGTGGAAACAGATCTTACCCCTTTTGTTGATCACTCATGCATGCCCTTGGTAAACACAAGAAAGATATGAAGGAAGTTTTCAGTACATTTATTGAAGCAATCGTAATCTTGAATAGAAAGAATGAGCTGTGATTATTAGGCAGATAAAACAAAGCAATGCAACCAGCATTATGAGCGTAGTGAAAAGAATGAACAGTCCAACCATTGCAGTCTGATTTATATATATTTATTCACTGAAAAAACCATAGGTTTCAGGGACGTTATAGTTAGAAATTAGCATTTAAAAAACCTTAGAAATTCACTGAAAAAACCACAGGTTTTAGGGACGTTATAGTTAGTTGGACATTTCACTCGTACAAAACCAGAGAAATTCGGCCGTTATAGTTAGTTCAGCTAACTATAACTCGCGCCCCGCAATGCACTGCTGATGACGTCACATATTACATCATTCATGACATGGTCAGTGACATCACTGATGACATCACTGATGACATCTCAAATGACATCACTGATGACATCACTGATGACATCATCCAGTGACTGTGTGTTTCTGTAAAGTTTAAATATGTTTAATATATATAGGGAAAGGCGTATTGAAGAATGAGTGGGTGTATAAGTGTCTGAATGGATGATTTAGTACGTGCGTGACTGACTCTACAAGTGAGTGATTAAACGTATCTTACTGAATGCATGGGTTAGTGACTAAACTGTGTGAATGTCTCTATCCGTTTGTTTGTTGGTGTGTAAGTGGGTGCATGGATTTGCGAATAGCTACATGAGTGTCTATATGGGTTATTGATTGGTTCTCTGAGTATCTGTATGGCTGCCTGAGTGTTTGTGTGGGTGGGGTGTGTGTGACTCTGTACATAGATGTGTGAGTGGGTGATTCACTGGGTGCATGATTTCAAGAGTGCATCTGTGATGGACTGCTTGGGTGGGTGTGTGTATGGGTGTGTTAGTGAGTGAATGTATATCTCAGTGGTACATGTGCGAGTAACTACATATGTAAAAGGCAGTATATATGTGTGTTAGAGTATTTAAATGGCTATAAGTGAGAGTGTGTGATTGTGAGAGTGGCTGTATGGATGTGTGTGTGCTTGTATCAGTTATTGTATAAGAGCGTAAGAATGTGCTAGTATTTGTATGAGTAAGTGAGCTGGTGTGTGTATAACTGTATAGGTGAGTAAATGGGTGTGTGATTAATTTTTTGCATGACTGACTAGGTGTGTGAGTACCTCTATGGATGAGTGGCGGTGTGTGAGTGTTTATATAGGTGTATGAGTGCATATGATAGTCCTGTATCCAAACTTCCAGAGCCTTAGTAGCACAATCTACAAAATCAACCCAGTCTTGAGTCTGAGCTTTTTGGGTGTCTCTGAACTTCAACCTATACTGTTCAGTGGTTAGGCCAAACCCATCTATCAGAGCACTCTTCAAGACTTTGTAATTGTCAGCATCCTCTTCTCTTACAGTGAGGAGCTTGTCTCTTCCTTTGTCTGCAAAGGAGAGCCACAAGATTGCTGCCCACTGCTTCTGGGGGACCTTCTGAACTTTACAGGCCCTCTCCAGTGCAGTTATCCATTTGTGGATGTCATCCCCACTCTGGTAGGGAGGGACAATCTTGCTTAGGTTTCTATGGTCATAAGACCTTTCCCTATCTTTAGGGGAATTGCTGCCACCATGGGACTCTAGTCCCAACTTTTTTCTCTCTCTAAAGAGATCTAGGGACTCCCTATCTAGGGCCAATTGCTGTTTTCTGAGTTCAAGCTGAGCTTCCTCATATTGAATCAGCCTTGTTCTCCTCTCATGAGAGGATTCCCTCCTATGAGAGGAGACAGAGGTCCCTACTGAGGTGCTAGAGTGGTTAGACTCCTGAGAAGGAGATCTAGACCTTCTAGGCACACTCTCAATCCTTCCTGGGGGGACAAAGTGGAGGTCATTCTGATCCTCCTCTTCCTCTTCCACAGGAGGGATTGGGTTATCCAGGTCAAGGTCATCTTCACCTTCCTGGTCAGCTCCAGAGGGGGGGTTGGGGGTGTTGCTACCCCTTTCCCCATCCTCTTCTTCTGCCCCACCCTCTGCTCCTGCCCCTTCAGTCCCTAAGGGCCTGCTGAGATCATAAGCCACCAACATCTCTCTAAGATGTTGGGTGGTGGGACTTTGGCCTGTCTTCAGTTTCCTCAAATTGCATAATGCTCTCAATTCCAAGAATGGGAGTGTATCATACTTGGAGGGAAGAAGCCCAGTGGCTTCTGGCAAGGACTCTCTGGGTCCTGGCTTTGAAGACATTACTAGTGTGGTGTGGTGTATGCACTACCTACTCTAGTGTGGCCTACTAAACTCTCTTGAGTTGTAGAAAGGGTTGTGCTATCCCTTAACACACAACTCTAAGTTCAGTAGAACTTACTGTATAGTAAACTTAAATTATATGTACCTTAGGTACCTTTAGTGGTTTTCAGTTGATCAATTCAATTGAGATTATCTGGTAAAACAATAGCAAGCTGGAATCCCACACGCTGCACACCATGTGAGAAGTTGGCCTGGTATATGCTGTCCACTAATTATAGTGGGCACCTTGTACCAGTCCAAACAACCCTTATTGGAGTTAGGTTAAAGACAACCTTTAAAGAAAGCTATCCTAGTGGTAGCTGTGGAGAGCAGCCTTCAGGCTAAGTCTTGAAGGAATGTAAAGCAGCTTGTTTTACCAGTCTATAATCTCTTGAGTGACCAAATGAAAGAGCACCACACCAGGTATATATTCAAAATATATGTATTTATTGCTAAACACACCCCTCTAGTCTCTTTATGAGGCTAGAGTTCGAAGTACACAAGTTATAAGTTAAATAATCACAGTAATAGCACAAATACACGTTTGGGCCCTAGGGGCGTACCAAACCATATACCAATAAAGTGGTATAAGAACCACGACTGAACTAGACACAAGGCCTAGAGCATCTGTTTGGACAATGAACTTCTTGGAGTAATCAGGACTCTGCAGAATTGGAGCAGTGCACATGGCCTGCTTGAGGTCATCAAATGCCTTTTGACAGCTAACTGTCCACTGAACCTTTTTGGGCATTTTCTTAGAAGTTAAGTCATTCAAGGGTGTCACTATTGATCCATACCCCTTGACAAATCTCCTATAGTACCCAGTCAGGCCTAAGAAGGCTCTCACCTGAGTCTGGGTAGTTGGAGCAGTCCAGTCCATGATGGTCTGGAGCTTGCTCTGCAAAGGTTGAACCTGGCCTCCACCCACAAGGTGGCCCAGGTATACAACCTGACTCTGCCCTATCTGGCACTTAGTGGCCTTGATAGTCAGGCCTGCCTTTTGCAGGGCCTGTAAAACATTCCTGAGGTGGACCAGGTGATCCTCCCAGGTGGAGCTAAAGACAGCAATATCATCTAGATAAGCTGCACTATAGGCCTCCAGTCCTGTGAGAACTGTGTTCACCAACCTCTGGAAAGTGGCAGGTGCATTTTTCAGACCAAAGGGCATCACCACAAATTGATAATGCCCACTAGGGGTTGAAAATGCTGTTTTGGGCTTTGCAGCATCAGCTAGTCTGATCTGCCAGTAGCCAGCTGTTAGGTCAAATGTGCTGAGATATTTGGCAGAGGCCAAAGTATCTATGAGCTCATCTGCCCTGGGTATTGGATGGGCATCAGTCCTAGTGACTGCATTGAGGCCCCTGTAGTCTACACAAAACCTCATCTCTCTTTTCCCACCACTGGTGCGAGGTTTAGGTACTAGGACTACTGGACTAGCCCAAGGGCTATCTGAGGGCTCAATCACTCCCAATTCCAACATCTTCTGGACTTCAGTCCTGATACAGTCCCTGACATGGTCAGGTTGCCTATAAATCTTGTTTTTAATAGGCAGACTGTCCCCAGTGTCCACTTCATGAGTGCACCAGGTGGTCTGACTGGGTGTCAGAGAAAACATATGTCTAAACTGATTGAGGACTTGCCTGCAATCAGTTTGTTGCTGGGTAGTGAGGCTGCCTGCCAAGGCTACACCATCAACTGACCCATCGTCAGGGTTCTGTGAGAGCAGGTCAGGGAGTGGGTCACTCTCTTCCTCCTGCCCTTCATCAGTAGCCATGAGCAAGCCCATGTCTGCCCTGTCCACATATGGCTTAAGTCTGTTGACATGGAGAACCCTGTGGGGACTCCTGGGTGTTCCCAGGTCTACTAAGTAAGTGACCTCACCCTTCTGCTCAACAATAGTGTGGGGTCCACTCCATTTGTCTTGGAGAGCTGCTGGGGCCACTGGCTCCAACACCCACACCTTCTGTCCTGGCTGGTAAACAGTTAGGACAGCCTTTTGGTCATGCCAGGCCTTTTGAAGTTCCTGGCTAGCCTCAAGGTTTTTGGTTGCCTTTTTCATGTACTCAGCCATCCTGGAGCGGAGACCAAGTACATAGTCCACTATATCTTGCTTTGGGGGCTTGAGAGGTAACTCCCATCCTTCCTTCACCAAGCACAGTGGACCCCTCACAGGGTGGCCAAACAGAAGTTCAAAAGGGCTGTAACCAACCCCTTCTGAGGCACCTCCCTATATGCGAATAAAAGGCAGGGCAAGAGTATGTCCCATCTACGCCTAAGCTTTTCTGGGAGCCCTTTAATCATGCCCTTTAAGGTTTTGTTGAATCTCTCAACTAAACCATTGCATTGTGGGTGATAGGGTGTGGTGAACTTATAAGTAACTCCACACTCCTTCCACATTGCCTTTAAGTACCCAGACATGAAGTTTGCACCCCTGTCTGATACCACCTCCTTAGGAAAGCCCACTCTTGAGAAAATTCCCAGGAGGGCCCTTGGCACCACAGGTGCTGTAGTGGTCCTAAGGGGTATAGCCTCTGGATACCTGGTGGCATGATCCACTACCACCAGTATAAATCTGTGCCCAGATGCTGTTTGGGGATCCATGGGACCAACAATGTCAATCCCCACCCTCTCAAAGGGCACCCCCACCACAGGTAGTGGTATCAGGGGGCCTTTGTAGTGCCACCTGCTTTGCCACTGGCTTGGCAGGTTACACAGGAGCGACAAAACTCCTTACTGTCTTCAGACATGTGGGGCCAGTGAAAGTGAGGGACAATTCTGTCCCAAGTCTTGTTCTGGCCCAGGTGTCCTGCTAAGGGAATATCATGGGCTAGGGTCAATAGGAAGCCCCTGAACTTCAAAGGTATTACCAACCTCCTGGTAGCACCAGGCTTGGGGTCTCTACTCTCTGAGTACAGGAGTCCATCATCCCAATACACTGTATGGGGACCACTAGCTTTCCCAGCAGCCTCAGCAGCAGCTTGCTGTCTGAGGGGTTCAAGGAGGGGCAGCTCTGCTGCTCCTGGCTCAGATCTGCCCTAGAAGGTCCCCCTGTCCCCAAGAACTCAACCTGGTCAGGCTCAAGTTCCTCTGGGACAGTTCCTTCTTCAGGGCTGAGATCATCCCCCTCAAGGGACTGATCTTCCTCCTGAGCCAAGGGGAAGGCACTGCCTTAACCCTACTACTCCTCCTCTTGGAAGGCACTTGGTCCATTCTTCCAGAATCCAAGGCCTGTTCAGTTTTAGACAGTTTAGCTTGTGACCTGGTCACAGCAAACACATCTGCAGGGATCCCCAGCATTTCTGCATGGGTCCTGAGCTCCACTTCTGCCCAAGCAGAAGTCTCTAAGTCATTGCCAAGCAAGCATTCGACTGGTAGGTTTGCACTTACCACAACCTTCTTAAGGCCAGTTACCCCTCCCCAGGAGAAGTTAACAACTGCCAGAGTATGGTCTGTTCTGACATTGCTAGCATTGGTCACTTGGTACATTTCACCAAGTATAACTTGCCCAGGTAGCACAAGGTCTTGTGTCACCATTGTGACACTTGCCCCTGTGTCCCTAAATGCCAAAGCCTCTCGTCCATTGATTAAAGGCTGTTGTCTGTACTTGCCCAGATTACTGGGACTCACAGTGGAGGTCACATCCATGCCTCCATCACAGACTAACACAGCCTGAGTCAGCTCCCTGACTAAGTCAGAGCCCAACTCAGTTCCCAGGGTGAACCCTACCAAACCCTTTGCTGGAGCACTTCCACCAACTGTACTAGGGGAACAGGTGCCTTAGGGGCATTGGTGGATGCTGGACTGGAGTCTTTGGACTTGGTGCAATCACTGGTCCAGTGGGTCTTTTGCTTACAGACCTTGCACCATGGTTTTCTTTGGCCTTTACCCTTGGTAGACTGGGAATCCCCACCAGAAGAAGATTTTTGGGGGCCTGATGAAGACTTTTGATCTTTACCCTTCTCCCCACCCTTGTCAGAGTTCTTAGCATCTTGCTTCTTGGTTTCCCCACCTTGGTTCTGTACCTTCTGCTTCACCCTGGTTCTGACCCATTTGTCTGCCTTCTTTCCCAATTCTTGGGGAGAGGTCAGATCAGAGTCAACCAGGTACTGATGCAACAGCTGGTTTTGACAGTTATTAAGAATCTGCTCCCGCATTATCAGATTATACAATCCTGAGAAGTCACACACCTTACTGCCCATCAACCAGCCTTCCAGAGCCTTGGCAGAACAATCCACATAGTCTACCCAGTCTTGAGTCTGTGCTTTTTGGGTGTCTCTGAACTTCAACCTGTACTGTTCAGTGGTTAGGCCAAACCCATCAATAAGAGCACTCTTCAAGACCTTGTAATTGTCAGCATCCTCCTCTCTAACAGTGAGGAGCTTGTCTCTACCTTTGTCAGCAAAGGAGAGCCACAAGATTGCTGCCCACTGCTCCTGAGGGACCTTCTGTACTTTACAGGCCCTCTCTAAAGCAGTTATCCATTTGTGGATATCATCCCCACTCTGGTAGGGAGGGACAATCTTGCTCAGGTTCCTATGGTCATAGGACCTTTCCCTATCTCTAGGGACATGGCTGCCACCATGGGACTCTAGTCCCAACTTTCTTCTCTCCCTAAGGAGATCTAGGGATTCTCTATCTAAAGCCAATTGCTTCTTCCTGATCTCCAGTTGAGTTTCCTCATACTGGACCAGTCTCTTTCTTCTCTCATGAGAGGATTCCCTCCTGTGAGAAGAAACAGAGCTCCCTATTGAGGTGCCAGAGTGGTTAGACTCCTGAGAAGGAGATCTAGACTTTCTGAGCACACTCATAATCCTTCCTGGGGGGACAAAGGTGTGGTTCTCTAGATCCTCATCTTCATCTTCCCCAGAAGGGATTGGGTTTTCCAGGTCAGGGTCATTGTCACCCTCCTGGTCAGTTTCAGAGGGGGGGCTGGGGGTAGTAGTACCCCTGGCCCAGTCCTCATCTGCTGGCCCACCCTCTGCTCCTACCCCTTCAGTCTCTGAAGACTTACTAAGATCATAAGCCACCAACAACTCCTGGAGGTGTTGGGTGGTGGGACTTTGGCCTGTCTTTATTTTCCTCACGTTACACAAAGCTCTCAGTTCCAAGAATGGGAGTGTGTCATACTTGGAGGGGGGAAGCTCCATGGCTTCCTGCAGGGCATCTCTAGATCCTGCTTTTAAAGACATTACTAGTGTGGTGTGGTGTATGCACTACCTACTCTAGTGTGGCCTACTAAACTCTCTTGAGTTGTAGAAAGGGTTGTGCTATCCCTTAACACACAACTCTAAGTTCAGTAGAACTTACTGATATTCTAAGCTTAAATTATATGTACCTTAGGTACCTTTAGTGGTTTTCAGTTGATCAATTCAATTAAGATTATCTGGTAAAACAATAGCAAGCTGGAATCCCACACGCTGCACACCAATGTGAGAAGTTGGCCTGGCATATGCTGTCCACTAATTATAGTGGGCACCTTGCACCAGTCCAAATCGACTCTTATGGTAGGTAGGTTAAAGACAACCTTATTGAAAGCTATCCTAGTGGTAGCTGTGGAGAGCAGCCTTCAGGCTAAGTCTTGAAGGAATGTAAAGCAGCTTGTTTTACCATGCACTCTGCCTTCAGGATTGACAAGGCCTGCCATAGGAGTGACTTATAGGTTTATATGTGTGTAAGTATGTAGTGATATAGGTAACCTATATCACAGTAAGGGGTGCATGCACCTTACCCAGGCTGCAGTAGCAGACCTGTGGTGTCATTTTGGATGGCCTTCCAGGGGTGGCATAATACATGCTGCAGCCCCTGGTAGGCCTCTGAGGTACCTATGCCCTTGGTACATAGTATACCATATACTAGGGACTTATAAGGGCACTCCAGATTCCAATTAGAGATGTGCCTAAACCATTTTACAGAGAAAGCAGATAGACTGGGGCCCTGAATAGCAGGGTCCCAGCCCAACTAAGTCATAAACCAGCAAAACACCATAAAGAAAGTGGGGGCAACCATATAGTCAGATTCCACCTTCCTACACTTCTTTCATTTGGATTTCCAGCCCTACCACAGTGCACAATTATGAAGTGAGGAGCTAGGTCTGAAAGATGGTTTATAAAGAAACAGTACAAAAATATGCTTTAAAAGAAGTATGTATATAGTAATGTGTGTAGGGCAATGTTCAGAATGGATTTTTTTTACATATTATTTTTGGATGTGTTGGTGGCCATTGTATGTCTGCTTTTGTTTTCTGTATTTGCGACGTATCCTTGGGGATTACGACGTCTTCGCAAAGATTCCCAAAACTAAAGAGAAAAAAAACCTTTGGAAAAAAACTTCACAATATTTCAGATACTAGGGTGGCTCTGACAAGAGCTGTTGTGTTGGTTGTGTATATATGGCTGCTACACATAAGACCGGATGCAGAGTTTCAGGTTACTTAGAAACACCCTGTTGCCTTCATCTGTAAAGTGCACTGCATCATTTCTATAAATTCCATGCATGTCAAAACACAGATTGTTGTTATAGATACAGCCCATGCGATGGTCTTATTAACTTGTTTCCTGGCTTTGTCGATCTGTGGACAGATTTGATTTCACCACTTCCATTTCTGTCTTTGTCATATATTAGAGTACTCCATGACAGTGTGAGGGAAAAGCGAATTGGCGGGGGGTAGTATTCCAAGATGTTTGACACTAAACACAACATGTTTTGATGCAGCCATTCCAAAGTTAGCATTCTACCGCGAGGATATAATGCACTTAAGAGTATATGGTTTAACCGCATCCACAAACAGCACCAGAGAATGGACCCTGAGAGCTGCAGAGGGGCCCTGCTCATGCAGAGGCACCCCCTCACATAGAAGCCAAGCACCCTGCCCTCAGGATTGTTAGGGCCTGCCTTAGGGGTGACTGATAGGTTCAAATGTGTGTGCAGGAGAGATATAGGGAACCTATATCTCAGTGAGGGGTGCTAGCACCACCTCACCCAGGCTGCAGTAGCAGCCTGTGGTGTCAGATTTAGTCTGCTTCCCAGGGGTGGCATAATACATGCTTCAGCCCCTGGTAGGCCTGTGAAGTACCTATGCCCTTGGCACTTAAGGTACCACATACTAGGGACTCATAAGGCACCACAGTATCCATTCACTAGTGCACCTAGAGTGCACTCCAAATCGTTTAGAGAGAACAGAGAGGCTGGGGCCCTGATTGGCAGAGACACAGCCTGACTATAGCCAGAAACCAGTGTAACAGCAGAAAAAAAGTGGGGGCAACATAAGAGGCAGATCCTACTCTCCTACACTTAAGTTTAGCTTAGGATTTTGTCTTAAGTTTGTCTTAAATTTTGGTCTTAAGTTAAACTTAAGTTAAACTTAAGTGACGATTTTTTCTTAAGTTTGTCTTAAGTTTTGGTTTTAAGACAAAATCTTAACTTAAGTTTAACTTAAATTTAACTTAAGACCAAAACGTAAGACAAAATCCTAACTTTACTACTCCTAAATACCCTCTGTGAATACCGAGAGTCGTAAATTTAGGATTTTGTCTCAGATTATTTTTGTGAATCGGGCCCCCAGGCACTACCTATTCACTGAACCAAAAACACATGGGCAGCAGCATGTAGTCATTCAATCCCTGAAACACTACTCATGCACTCATCCAATCTGCTAGGTGCCATGCATGTACTTAAACAATCATGTATGCACTATCCATGCACTGCATAAATCACCTATATACTATGCATGCACTTCTGCAATCATCCAGGCACTAGAGTTGCACTCATTTAATCATCCAACCACTATCTATGCATGCATTGAATTATTGAGCCATTAGTCATACACTTATCTAATCATTCAGGTACTACTCTTGCACTCATCCAAACACCCAGATAGTAGTGATATACTCATGCAAACATGCAGGCAGTAACTATGCAGATATGGAACGACCCATGGAGGTCTGATATACTCAGGGAATCATCTAGGCACTACCTATTCACCAATTCAATCATCCAGGGAGTATTCATGTATTTAACTACAAACACATGTATTTACAAGTTTTACTGAGGAATATGTAGTCTTTTAGAACCATCTGTGACACACTCTTTGCATGTACTTGGAAGAATTAGTGAGCTATATGCTTTGATAGAGATTAACGTGCAAAATTTAAATCTGATACATTTAAGTAGAACAGTACTGAGATACTAAATACACCAGTAACACAGTGGTAGAGAGGATTCCAATAGCTAGTATGTTGTGTTTTCGGATTTACAGTGTTGAGACACTGTATGTACTTGTACACTTGGGGCTAAATTTAAAAGAAAGTAATGCAGCACGGAGCGGCAAGCCATTTGGCTGCACCGTGCTGCATTACTTTCAAAGCACAGGGATGTGTCATATTTACAACAATATGAGGGATCCATGTGCTCTCCCCTGTGCTGGTGCAGAACTGGCTGCCATGCGCCAATGAAAGCACCCTAGCACCTTGGTGCAAGGGTGCCTGTGTAGTGGGGATGATTGTTTTTGTGCAGGAAGTGACACCTTCCTGTACAAAAACAATCACAAGAGGTATTTCCCTCTTTCTATGTGTGCTGCAGAATGCAGCACACATAGAAACAGGAAAAAATGAGGAGAAAGAAAAGTATTTCTCCTCTTTGCACCTCCCTACACCTCCCCTGGGGAGGCGTAGGATTCTGATGCATTCCCAAGTTTACGAATTGTTGTAAATGTGGGAATGTGGCAGAATCCATGGGTGTTGCATGGGAACACCCACAGCAACACCCATGGCATGCTTCTTTCACGCAAAATGCTGCATGAAAAGCGCCCGTATTTTATAAGGCCATGAAAAGCTCCGCAGAGCGGCTTTACGTGGCTTTGTAAATATGGAGCACCATATTACGGCGCCGGTCTGTCAAAAAAAGTGACGCTCCGGAAAGTGCATGGGGCTTGTAATGATGCCTTCTTGCCTTGATGTTCATTTTAAAATTTACTACAGAAGGGACAAACTATTCTTACACCATGTATAAGTGAGAAGTGAGATATGCTGCAGCTGTGTTGTACAAGAGGGTGCTAAAATGTTAAAAGGTAACTAATAAGTCAAGTTTTGTGTTTTGCTCTGGGTTTGTTATATTGAAGTAAGTGCACGTAGTAATATTTCTAGGTTCATCTGTAGATTTAAAACTGCAACATAACATGACAACTATTTTTGTATTATGTGTAAGTCACTAGTAAAGTAGTTATTAGATTGGCTAGGGTAAAAGTTAAAATATACTTGTTTTTTTTTACAGAACAATATCTACGTAGCTACACACAGTTAGAATGCCTACAAAACCTCAGACGAAAAAGCAACAGAAGCAACTACAGTGTGTTTGCAGAAATGAGTTACAAATGGGGCAAAATGCATAAAAAGTGGTGAAAGAAAAAAGAGCTACTGGTAAAAGGACAAAGTCATTTCTTAAAAATATATGTGGACATTTGTAAAGATTACAAAATAAAGAAAATAAAATTATGACTATGAGAAACAATAAAAGTGGACAATGTGTACATTGCAAGAACAGAAAAGAGTGTAAAAGACATGGATGCACGTTAAGCAGGAGACAGAAGCAGTTTAAGGAAATCAGAGCCAGAATGTTTCGTAGTAGATCTACTGAGAACTATGAAAAAGTATAGAAGAAGGAGAGAGACACTGAAACAGAAAGTTGAGGGAGTAGTTGATAAGGCCTTTGCTTTGAAGAGGACGTTTTTCATTTTGATTCTAAATAGAATGAAGACTCTTGACAAAATAGTGTTTTGCATGAGGAGACAAAACCAGAAGAAAAGATTAGTGAATAGAAGTAACTTTTGAACAGTTTTTAGTGGCAAATGGCTGCATACTTCTAGTACAGAGCCTTTCTTTAATGAAGAAAGCTATCTCCAGGATAACATATCAGTTCATGCTATTGTTGAAAGCGGACGATGTTATGAAATGAAGAATGATAGTCCTAAAGGAAAAGAGGTGATGGTACCTAGAAATGTAGAAGAAGTTATTGCAGAAGAGGTACAAGGAAGGCGTAGTCAGGGTACTGTATACAAATGGAATTGTAGTAGTGTTTGTAGTATTAGACAGCAATCCATTGATATATTAAGAAACTTCCTACGTATATTTCCAAGGCGAAGTTTACAACACAAAATAAGTACTTTA
Source organism: Calotriton arnoldi (assembly GCA_963921515.1). NCBI lineage: Eukaryota > Metazoa > Chordata > Amphibia > Caudata > Salamandridae > Calotriton > Calotriton arnoldi. The sequence continues at coordinate 40,550 of CAWUFW010021636.1, forward strand.
CAAGGTTTGGATCCTTGCAAGCTGAGAAAGCATTCACATTTGCAAGGACACTCACTAGCTTGTTTATCAAAGAAATTGTGCCAAAGAACCTTTCATCATTTTAGGATGTTAGCTGTACACCACTCAACAATGCGAACTTTAGTTAGAAGGCTGAACTATGTGAAAACTCCTGCTTTATGTTTAGGAGAAATGAATAGGGCACTTTTCCATGGTACTGTGGCAGACGTAGAAAAGGTTTGTGATGATGTGCAGTTTCATTTCTTTGGTCCAGAACAAGATTGTAGGGAAATTGAAGAGTTGATAACAGGAGGATTGCAGAACAGGACACAGGTACTACAGTTGATAGTTTTGAAGAAGAGACTACAAAATGTAAGACAGAATGTTCTGTAAAACCAGAGTATGTCTGTATATGTTGTCGACACACTCACTACAAGAATCAAATGCAGACTGTTGACTTATATTTAAAAAGTGGCACTACCCTTGCACTCATCCATTCACTCAGACACTACCCATGCACTCATCCAATCACCCAGGCACTACCCATGCCCTCATCCAATCACCCAGGCACTACCCTTGCACTCATCCAATCACACATGCACTCATCTAATCACCCACGAACTATCCATGCATTCACCCAATTACCCAGGCACTATCCATGCACTCAAACAATCACCCAGGCACTACCCTTGCACTCATCCAATTACCCAGGCACTACCTTGCACTCATCCAATCACTCAGGCACTACTCTTGCAATTGCCATTTACTCAGGCACTACCCATGCACTCATCCATTCACCCAGGCACTACTCATGCACACATCCAATCACCCAGGCACTACCCTTGCACACATCCATTCACTCAGGCACTACTCATGCACTCATCCATTTACTCATGTACTAGCCATGCACTCATCCAATGACCCAGGCACTGCCCATGCACACATCCAATCACCCAGTCGCTACCTTTGCACTCATACATTCAGTCAGGCAGTTCCCATGTACTCATCCATTCACTCAGTCACTACCCATGCAGTCATCCAATGACCCAGGCACTACCCTTGTACTCATCCATTCACTCACGCACTACTCATGCACTCATCCATTCACCCAGGCACTAACCATGCACACATCCAGTCACCCAAGTACTCCCCTTGCACTCATCCATTTACTCAGGCACTACCCATGCACTCATGCAGTCATCCAGGCATTACCAATACACCCATCCAATAACCCAGGCACTAACCATGCACTCATCCATTCACTCAGGCAGTACCCATGCACTCCTCCAATCACCCAGGCACTATCCATGCACTCACCAAGTCACTCAGGCACTATCCATGCACTCATCCAATCACCCAGGCACTACCCTTGCACTCATCCCTTCAATGAGGCACTACCTATGCACTCATCCAATCACCCAGGTGCTACTCTTGCACTCATCCAGTCACCCAGGTGCTACCCACGCACTGTTACAATCAACCAGGCACTACCCATGCACTAATCCAATCACCCAAGCAGTACCCATGCACTCATACATTCACTCAGGCACTACCCATGCAGTCATGCAATCAACCAGGCACTACCCATGCACTCATCCGATCACCCAGGCAGTACCCATGCACTCATACAATCACTCAGGCACTACCCTTGTACTCATCTATTCACTCAGACACTACTCATGCACTCATCCAATCACTCCAGCACTACCCATGCACTCATCCAATCACCTAGACACTACCCTTGCACTCATCCAATTACCCAGGCACTACCTTGCACTCATCCAATCACGTAGGCACTATTCTTGCAATTATCCAATCACCCAGGCACTACCCTTGCACTCATCCATCCACTGAGGCATTACGCATTCGCTCATCCATTCACTCAGGCAGTACCCATGCACTCATCCAATCACCCAGGCACTACTCATGCACCCATGCAATCACCCAGGCACTAACCATGCACTCATCCAATCACCCAGGTACTACCATTGCACTCATCCATTCAATGAGGCGGTACCCATGCACTCATCCAATGACCCAGGTGCTACTCTGCACTCATCCAGTCACCCAGGCAATACCCATGCACTGATCCAATCACTCAGGCACTACCCATGCACTCATCCAATCACCCAGGCACTATCCATGCACTCACCCAATCATCCAGACATTACCCTTGCACTCACCCAATCATCCAGACATTACCCTTGCACTCATCCATTTACTCAGGCACTACCCATGCACTCATCCATTCACTCAGGCACTACCCATGCACTCATACATTCACCCAGGAACTACCCATACACTCATCCAATCACTACCTTTGCACTCATCCATTTATTCAGGCAGTACCCATGCATTCATCCAATGACCCAGGTACTACCCTTGTACTCATCCATTCACTCAAGCACTACTCATGCATTCATCCATTCACTCAGGTACTGCTCATGCAGTCACCCCCCATTCACTCAGGCACTACCCATTTTTTTCTTTTTTTTTTTAGTTTTATATAGCGCAAACTAGACCAGAAGATATCAGGTATCAGAGCGCTTTACATGAGCACCAGTTTCGTTACACAAGGACACATTCATTTTTTGTTAGGCACGGGGAGAGTAAGTGATTTGCCCAGAATCACAGGATGTTGAGCGTCGCTGCCGAGACTCAAACCCAGTTCCCCAGCTTCGAGGTCGACCGCTCTAGCCATAAGGCTACATCCTCTCCCCTCATTCCATTATCCATGTACCACTCTTGCATTCATTCATTCTTGAATACACCACTCATCCAGTCATTCACTATTGCAAACATTTTTGACATACTTATACACTCATTCATTCATTCCTTTTTTTTAAAATAACTGTAAAAATGAGTTTTTTGGGGGGAGGTTTTGTTTTTTTTGTGATTTTTTAACTTATTCATTTTTTCTTTTCTTTTTTGAAGCGAAAATTAACTGCAACTGGCAGTGGAATAACTTGAAGAAGCTCGCAAAAACATGAGAATACTGTAAGGACCTAAAGACAAAATCAACATTTGTGAGTCTTGCAACTGTTGCAGAAAGCTGTTATGCTCTGCTCACCAGCACTAACCACAACTCCGCAGTCCATACAATAAGTGGCCATCCGGCTACATTCAGGTGTGATATCTTGAGACTGTTGTTGAACTTCACAAGGCACTATTTGTCCAGGTGTTGATGCACTTGCTAAAAATGTAGATGGACGTTCAGCCTCTCGTTGTCTCTTCGCATCTTTCAATCGGTTGTTGTGGAAAGTTTTCAGATGGTAGAGCATTGAAGTTGTTCCACAAGAGTATTTTTCATTTGTACCTCTCGACAACCTCTTATCACAAATTGTGCATCGCACAATTTCTGTCACAGTTTCCGATTCTCCAGAAGGAATTGTGAAGAACTCCCATGCGATACTGCTTTTTTCTGTGGAGGCCTCTCATCTTCAGAGTCTTCAGAATGTACTTCCTGGACTGCCTGGTCTTCCTGTTGTTGCTGGTCTTCCCCCTGTTGTTATTCTGTTGCCTGAGTTACCATTTGTTCAATAAAGTTGTTAAAATTAAACCAGAAAATTCCAGACACCTTTTCTCACTGAAGTGCTCTCAGAGAATGAACCAGAAAGGTGTATGGGTGTGGTCTTCCCAATGTTATAGTTGAAAAGTGTATCATCCAATCATATTTCTTTGTTTCCCGGTCACATGATCTTCGCGACGATCAGCGTCATCGCGAAGACCGGACACTGAAGAGAATAATATTTAGTTTGAAAACAAGTAGTCAAACATAAATGTTAATCAACTGATATTAAACCCCAAATGTGTATCATACAATGCAATATATATAAATAGTTGTTATACACTTTACCAAAAACACACGTTCATCACGGTTACCGACGTCATTGCGACTTCCTACATTGCCGCAATCACACAATACACCAAATAAAAGTCTTTTAATTGAAAAATTCTTCCAAAATTCAGGTTTAAAGAGTATAGCAATAAACAACTTGTGTCAAATATTAATTAAAATATGTCTAAGTATGTGTCCCCGAGTTTTAAAAAAATACGCGAACTTCGTGACTACCGACAACGCCGCAGTCTACATAGTCACCGCGAATATATAAAACACCACATTGAAGAAATATTTTCACAAAACCATCACACAAACTCAAATATAAACTCTACATTACTAAACAACTAAGGGCATATTTACAAGCCCATATCGCCACCACAGCGTCACTTTTCAGGACGTTGTTGTGGCGATAGGGGCTTCGTATTATTTACAAGCCAGCGTTAAGCCACTTAGCGTGACTTGTAAATAAGGCACCCTTTCACGCTATACTTAGCGTGAAAGGGGAGGGCAATGGGTGTTGCTGTGGGCGTTCCACCGCAACACTCATGGATTTTGACACTGCCCCTTATTTAGAAGGGCAGCGTAAACATGGGGCAGCGCCAAAATTAAGACCAGGGAAAACCTGGTCTTACCCTGGCGAAACGAGGAGAAATGTTTAATTTCTCCTCGTTTTTTGCTATTTCCATGTGTTCTGCGTTGTGCAGCACACATAGAAACAGCAAAACACCAATGATTGTTTATGTGCAGGAAGGTGTTAGTTCCTGCAGATAAACAATCATTTTAAAAAAATTACGTTTTGCAACTTCTATGTGTGCTGCATTAAGCAGCACACATAGAAGTTACAAACGCCATTTAAAGATTGTTTATGTGCAGGAAGGGACACCTTCCTGCACATAAACAATCTTCCCCTGCAAAGCAGACACCCTTGCACTATGGTGCAAGGGTGCCTGCCTTAGCGCTAGGCAGCTAAATTTAGCGCCAGCGCAGGGGAAAACGCAGGGCTGCACCATATTGTTGTAAATATGGTGCAGCCCTGCTTTTCTGAAGTGATGGAGCGTGTCGTTAGCCTTCTTGGCTTAACGACACGCTTTGCCACTTTACTAGTAAATATGCCCCTTAGTGTCTGCTATTAAGAAAGTCTGTCTTTATATATGTTTAAAACTTCCTCAAAAACATGGGCCTTTCGCGACGTCACCGCTGGTATTGCGACGTTGTCACAAATATAAAAAATGTAAAGAAAAAAACGCTTATTAATCCACTGAAGAAAATACCAGCTTATAAATATACTCCTTACAGAGCCATTTTAGATAGAAAATACAATTTGAAAAACCTTAAAAATTCAATAAAAAATCATAGGTTACATGGACGTTATAGTTGGCTAATAGAATTTGAAAAACCTTAGAAATTCACTGGAAAAATCAAAGATTACAGAGACATTATAGTTAGGATTTAGCATTTAAAAACATTAGAAATTCATTGTAAAACATTAAGGTTACCGGGGCGTTATAGTTAGGGAATAGAATTAAAAAAACCTTAGAAATTCACTGAAAAAACCAAAGGTTACAGGGACGTTATAGTTAGGCTGACATTTCACTCATACAAAATCAGAGAAATTCAGCAGTTATAGTTAGCTGAGCTAACTATAACTCGCGCCCCCACAATGCACTGCTTATGACCTCACATATTACATCACTCATGACATGGTCAGTGACTGCTCTTTGCCACTCTACCAGGACAGAGCTATGGATTTATTAGTGTGAATCCAATGACCATCTTTGTGGTATCATGAAAGTACTGCATGGTGAGGACTAACCCCCTCACCACATACTAATTAACTTTCCTACAGTATGCAAACCTTTGTGTGAAGACCGGACACAGTCTGCTCAGGTGCAAATCAATCAATAAATCAATTAGGGATTTTTATAGCGCGCTACTCACCCCTGAGGGTCTCAAGGCGCTGGCGGCAGGGGTTCGGGCAGCTCCGAGGTCATCCGAAGAGCCAGGTCTTGAGGACCTTTCAGAAGGCTTGCAGTGTCGGGCTTCATCTGATGCTGAGGGGGAGTTCGTTCCAGGTCGATGTAGGAGAAGGATCTGCCTCCTGTTCTGGCTCTGCGGATGCGGGGGATTTCGGCCCAAGGCTAGGTCGGCAGAGCGGAGGTTTCTCTTGGGGGCGTGGAAGGAGATTCTTTTGCTGAGGTATTGGATTCTGGTGTTGTTGAGGGCTTTGTAGGCCTGAGTGAGCAGCTTGAAGGTCACTCTTTTCCTGACGGGGAGCCAGTGGAGGTCTCGGAGGTGCTGGGTGATGTGGTTGTGTCGTGGGATGCTGAGGACGAGTCTGGCTGTGGCGTTCTGGATGGTCTGGAGTTTGTGAAGGAGAGATTTATTGATTCCAGCGTAGAGAGAGTTCCCGTAGTCCAGCCTGCTGGTGATGAGTGCGTGGGTGATGGTCTTCCTGCATTTGCGGGGGCATTTTAAGGTCTTGCGGAGTATGCGGAGGGTGTTGAAGCATGTGGAGGATACGGCGTTGATCTGTCGGTCAGGTGTCATCCCACGCGGTGGGGGTAGATCCGAGGACGAGGACTTCTGTTTTCTCCGAGTTGAGCTTCAGGCAGCTGCTGCTCATCCAGGATGCGACGTCCTTCATTCCTTCCTGGAAACTGTGCCTAGTGATGTCGGGTTCCTTGGTGAGGGAGAGGATGTGCTGGGTGTCGTCAACGTAGGATACTATGCTGAGTCCATGTTTTCTGACGATGGTGGTGAGGGGGCCATGTAGATATTGGAGAGTGTGGGGCTGAGGGAGGATCCTTGGGGCACTCCGCATCTGATCTCTGTGGGTTCGGAGAGGAAGGGTGGGAGTCTTATTCTTTGTGTTCTGCCGGAGAAGAAGGAGCGGATCCAGTCTAAGGCAGTTCCCTGTATGCTGGCGTCATGGAGTCTGGCGGCTAGTGTGCGGTGGGAGACGGTGTTGAAAGCTGTGGAGAGGTCTAGTAGGATGAGGGCTGCGGTGTGGCCTTGATCGAGGAGTGCACGGATGTCATCCGTGGTGGCTAGGAGGGCGGTCTCAGTGCTGTGGTTGCTGCGGAATCCGGATTGGGATGAGTCAAGGATGTTGTTGGATTCTATGGAGCGTGTTAGCTGGGTGTTGACAATTTTCTCTGTGACTTTGGCGGCAAAGGGGAGGAGAGAGATGGGCCTGTAGTTCTTGAGGTCCGTCAGGTCTGCAGAGGGTTTCTTGAGGAGGGGTTTGACTTCGGCGTGTTTCCAGTCATCGGGGAACGTGCCTGTTTCGAGGGTGCAGTTGATAGTCCGTCATAGTTCTGGAGTGATGGCGGAGACGGCTCGGTGGAAGATGTGCAGCAGGCAGGGGTCAGTGGGTGCTCCGGAGTGGATGCTCCTCATAGTCTTTGCGGTGTCTTTCGTGGTGACGGGGGTCCAGGTGAGGAGGGTCGGCTGGGTCTCGTTGCTGGTGGATGGAGTTGGGGATGTGTCTTGGTCGTCGAAGTTGTCGTAGAGTGTCCTAATCTTGTGGTGGAAGAAGGAGCTGAGTTTGTTGCAGAGGTCCTGGGAGGGAGGGACGTCGGAGGTTTCGCTGTGGGGTCTGGTGAATTCTTGTATGATGTTGAAGAGTTCCTTGGAGTTGTGGAAGTTGGAGAGGATTCTGTCCTGAATTAAGTTTCTCTTCGTAGATCTAATGAGTTGGTGGTGTGTCGTCATGGCGGCCCTGTAGGCGGTGCGTGCTACCGGGGTTTTGCTATTCCTCCATGCTTTCTCCAGTCATCGGCACGAGGGCTTGGGTTCTTGTAAGTCCGTGGTGACCCAGGTGGCTTTCGTGTTGTGTCGTCTGTCGGAGTCCACCCTCCCATCCTGCCAGTGATGGCCCATCCAGACACATCTAAGCTCTCTATTGTGAGTGACTGTCTTGAAGTAATACAAAAAATCCAACTGCCAACTATACCCAGTCATGAGACCCAGAGATAGGCTGCAGGCACTAAATGGCTAAGGCAGGAAAATGGCAACTTTCTAAAAGTGACATTTTCAGAAATATAATTAAATAAACAAATTTACCACTAAAGAGGGTTTTTCATTACAATTCCAAAGACACAAAATTTGAACTGGAGACTTGCTCCCATTTGGAAGTTAGCCTTATTAAATGAGGTAACCCGATGTTATCCTATGGGAGAGATAGGGCTTTAAGAGTTTTTCAGGACATGTAAAACTCAAAAGTACATGTGCTACTTTTTAAATACACTGCAGTCTGTCCTATGGGTTGTTTAGGGCCTACCCTAGGGGTGAGTTAAATGTATTAAAAAGGAAGGTTTAGGTCTTGCAGAAGGTTTATTTGCCAGGTCGACATGGCAGTTTGAAACTGCAGACACAGGCTGCAGCGACAGGCCTGAGACATTTTTGCAAGGCTACTTAAGTGGGGGACACAATCAGTGCATTTAATAGTAGCATTTAATTTACAGGCCCTGGGTACAGGCAGTACAACTTTATTAGGGATTTTCAAGTAAATTAAATATGCCAGTTAGGTATAAGCATATTTTACCATGTTTATAGGAGAGAGCACAAGCACGTTAGCCCTGGTGAGCAGTGGTAAAGTGCACAGAGACCTAAAAGCCAACAAAAACGGGTTCAGAAAATAGGCGGGTAAAGACAAAAAGGTTTCGCGATGACCCTGCAGAAAGGGTCAAGTCCAACACGACCCCCCACCAGCCAAAAGCCAGGGTGGACTAATCGATGTCAGCTTAGGCGATTGAACATGGACGAAGGCCCTATTCTACAGTAGCACTACCAGTTCTACACCCTTCATAACGGCCAGAGCGGCTGACCTTGAAGCTGTGGAACCAGGTTCGAGTCTTGGCGGGAGGCTAAAGCATCCTGTGATTCTGGGCAAATCACTTAATCTCCCAGTGCCTGAAAAGGGAACATGTCCGTCTGTAATGCAACTGGTGCTCATGTAAAGCGCTCTGATACCTTTGGGTTGAGTTTGCACGATATAAAAAAAACTGCAAACTATCCCTCTGGCTATACTCTTGTCACGGTTCTCACCTGATTGACCTCTGCAGGAAATGGAAAAACGTAAATGCCCTCACTCTCCTACCTGACTCTCCAGCAGTTCACTCAAAATACACAAATGAACTAAAGGACACCCCAGGGGAAAGAGGAATATGTGTTGGCAGTGTAGTGGATTATGATGTGCTTCTGATTGTGGCTTATACAGGACACTTCACCTTGGAAGCTGTAACATATACAAAAAATAATGTAAGCTTTCTTATAAGAATCAGTATTCAGATGAAAGTGTATAGTAATTTAACCTCATTTGAATACCTGTCAGAATATCTTATCTAGCTCAGCAGGGGTTTCTTCGACATCTGATATCTATTAAATAATACTCCTAAAAGGTAAATAACAAATGTAAGGTCTGTAGAAATGCATATTATTTTCAATTTAAAAAATCAATTTGTAACATGTGAAAAACACAAACCTAGCAAAACAGGAGTGTATGTTTGTTCGATGCCGGTAATGCCTCCTCTTTTAACCTGCTTAATGTTATTTTGCCATTTCTACCTATTTCGTCCTGGCTGGGACGCTATGTTTTACAAAAAGGCTTTTTGTCATCTTCTATTGTATAACAGGGCAATGGTGTAAATGTTTCTATGATCGTGACACCGAGCTATGGGGGGTTCCTTGCTGCAGCCCCTGTACTGACTGATGGTGGAGTAAACAACATAAGGTAGGTGTCCAAGGAAAGAAACCACTACTGAGGGAAAAAAGGCAAAGCAAAAATTATCTGATGACAACAGAATGGAACCAAACTCGAGAGCAACACCAAAGGAACATAACCTGGAGAATATAGTAAGAAAGAGCATTAAAAAATGCTACTAGACATAGCGGAAGAATTGTGACACAGAAACCAATCCCCAGACTTCATTTAAATAGTCCTATCTGACCTGAAAATGGAGAAACCTAACCATGAACTACTTTACTCCACACTGGATTGGGCTATTCCTACCCCAGAATGAGGGACACAATCTTGGATCAAATTTGAAACCCAACCCAAGATGGTGCCCATACTTGTGTCGGGATGCTGACACAGCACATCCCAAAACTTTCCCTCCTGTCGGGGAGAAGAGGCATCCTTCTGGCACCCGACCCTTACTCCCCAGGAACCATCAAGGTAAGCGGCAACTGTGCCTGATGCCCCACGCAACAGAATGCACATGTGAGCCAGGCGGGTAGAGCGCCTATGCCCAACAGTATACCCCCTCTTCAGAGCTCCAGGGTTTGCTGGATGCCTAAGAAAAAAACGTTGAACTAATCTAGGGGTGTATACCACAGTAGTACATTTCCACGACTGATCTGAAATTGGGTATTACTCCACCTTATCAAATATTTTTGTTTACCCCGAAAGATTCGAGAATCAACAAGTTCAGAAATTCCATAATCTCTACTGGTGGAGGGCAATTCCTGGAGCAATCATGGAAACCAAAGGGTTTCAATTGAGGAAGGTGGGATAGATCGTCCAAAAAGATCGTAACCTGCGATGGGCAGCTATAGGGGAAATCTTTCGTAGAATAATCAAGGGCCCCAAAAATCATGGCCTGAATTTAGAGGGTCTCTCCTTGGTAGGCAAATATCAAGATGACAACCAGACCTTTCCTCCCAGCCTATAGACAGGGTCCTGAAGCCTATGTCTATCAGCCTGTTTCTTTATCCCAGCTGAAGCTCTTCATAAATTATCGGCTACCAATCACTGGACTTCGCCCTGTTGTTGTGCAAGGTCAGTAACTACTGGAACAGAATCTGGAATGTTGAGGGATTTCAAGAAAAACCTTAGAATGGAATCCCTGCATACAGAATAAAGGGATGACCTTGGTAGCACTGTGCATACTGTTCTTATACCCAAATTCTGCATATGGTAACAGGGAACCCAATTGTCACTTGTAGCATTACAAAAACACCTTAGATATTGCTCGAGAGCCTGATTGGCTCTCTCATTGACATCACTGGTTTGTGGATGAAATCCAGAGGATAAAGCCCATGTGATGCTCAAGGCAGAACAAAAATATTTACAAAATCCAGAAAAGAATTGTGGACCTCGATTAGAGACGATGTTCTTGGAAATACCATGTAGCCTGAAGATATCCTTGATAAATCTCTGTCTCATTCCTGTAGCAGTTGGCAGTTTGATAAAAGGCAAAAAATATGCCATCTAAGAAAACATATCAATAGTAACCATTATCACAATTTTCCCTTTTGATGGTGGTGATTCAACTATGAAGTCGGTGGTAACAGTTCCCCATGGCCTTGAGGCTATGGATGAAGGTTGTAACAAACCCACTGGTTTTCTATATGAAGTATTCATCTGAGCACAAATGGAGCAAGATGTTACATCTTTTTTTATTGTGGGCCACCAAAAGGATCAAGAGAGTAGTTCATAGGTGTTCTTAATTCCTTGATGTCCCACCATCTAAGAATCATGGCACAAAAAGAGCACTATCTTTTGCAGGGCTGGAGTTAGAATGAAAAATGCCTTTCGAAATATACTCCATTATATAGCATTAACTGTAAAGAATCTTGACAATGCCCACCTGTTTGACAATGCAGTTGCTGTTGTGCTGTTCACACTTCTTCCAGAAAGGTAGATGCAATAGAAATAATATGATCTGGTGAAACGATGTCCGTTGTTTCAGTATCTGAAGCATAAGGGTATCTTCGAAATAAACCATTTGCGAGTATGTTTTGAGTGCCAGTGTGAGAAGTTGGCCTGGCATATGCTGTCCACTATTTATAGTGGGCACCGTGTACCAGTCCAAACAACCCTTATTGGAGTTAGGTTAAAGACAACCTTTAAAGAAAGCTATCCTAGTGGTAGCTGTGGAGAGCAGCCTTCAGGCTAAGTCTTGAAGGAATGTAAAGCAGCTTGTTTTACCAGTCTATAATCTCTTGAGTGACCAAATGAAAGAGCACCACACCAGGTATAGATTCAAAATATATGTATTTATTGCTAAACACACCCCTCTAGTCTCTTTATGAGGCTAGAGTTCGAAGTACACAAGTTATAAGTTAAATAATCACAGTAATAGCACAAATACACGTTTGGGCCCTAGGGGCGTACCAAACCATATACCAATAAAGTGGTATAAGAACCACGACTGAACTAGACACAAGGCCTAGAGCCTCTAGAAGTGCTTGGACCACAAGGAACCACCCAAGGTAGTGACACAGGGGACCCACGGGGGACGCGTGCAGTGTGAACACACAGCCGCGATACACCGTTTACTTCTATGGAGAAAGTCGCGGTCAGGAATTTAGAAAAAAGGGACACTTAAAGGAGGACTTGGACCAAACCCTTTGAGATCTAGGACTTTGAAGAGTCTCTACCCACGGGAGCACCGGAGTACTCGTGTTACCTCACCCAGGGAAGCCGGGTGCATAGGTGTCTTTCGGGGTCGGGTTTCGTCGTCGATTCCTATGGAGATCTGCGGCAAAGTGCTGCTGGCGACCAAGGGAAAAGTGTCCGGGTGGATCCAAGAGTGGATCGGAGATCTAAAGAACCTGAAAGCAGAGGGGACAGAGTCTGGGTCACTAGCCAGTGACCAGGAAGGTGATGAGCGGATGCCCACCGATGTCGGGTGCTTCAGGTGCGTTGACGGTCGTCTTGACTCCACAGTCACGATGTCCAGGAGGCGTTGTCGGCAACCAGGAGCAGGATTCGGACTGTCCCACAACGTCTGCTGCTTGCTGAGGTGTCGGCGACCGGATTAGACCCAACAGGCCTTGGTAACAGCAAGTCTCATGGAAAAGGAAGAAGGACGATGGTGCAGATCAGCAAGGTCTGGGGAACTCACCCAGCGAGGGTAAGTAAGGGCGAGCCTGGAGCAACCAGGGAGCCCAAGCAGAAAAGTGTTGGCCTTCGTGGAGGGCTACTAGCCAACGGACTAGCAACCGCGACGGAGCCTCGGGACGTCGCATGTGGAGCTGGCTCACAGGACACTCGTGGCGTGGAGGCCAGTGATCTTTGGTGCAGTTGGTGCAGGAGGCTAGGGCTACTCGGAGCCCAAAGCACGACTTCGTGGGAGACCCAGAAGATGGTGCACTTACAAATGTGCTCGGTGTCCAGGGGTCACGGTTCCTCGTTACCCACGACAGCTACGGGCCTCAGCTTCGCTGGGGACTCAGGGCAGCTTCGGGGAGGTCAGAAAATTTACCTCTGGGGATGCAGGGACTTCGGCGTCCGGCGGGAGCTTCGTCAATGCAGACCGGACAATTGCTTCTTTGGTGCCTGCCAAGCAGGGGAGTCACTCCTTGACTCCAAGGGAGATTCTTCAGTCCTCTAATCGTAATGTAGAGCGTCGAAGGTCCAGGATTCAGTTTCAGAGTTTAGTCCAGGGATATCTAATTTGCTATGGCAAGGGTTCCCCATTTTATCCAGTAAAAGAGGGAGGGACTAACTCTATGACCCCACCTATGGGAGGGTCAAGGGAGGGGGTGGCTACACCCACTTCCCTTTGTCCAGTTTCGCGCCAGAGCAGGGGCAGGTAGCCCCTGAGCCGGTTTGAACTGGCATATGCACAGAGGAGCCTTTTGCTCCCCCAGTGCAGGACTTCAAAGCACTCCAAGAGTGCATCCACCCAGCCCCACTACACATTATCCTGTCTGGGGAGGTGGTCACACCTCCCTGTGACAGGAAACCTATTGTCCAGGCCTCCCCTGCCGGAGTTTCTGTCAGCAGCAGGAGGCCAGACTTGTGTCTGTGGCAGAGGCATCCATTTTGTGATGCCAGGGCTTTAGGAAGAAGTTACCGGGTAGACCAGTGTTAACATGTCTCTCCCTCTAGAAGGGTGGAATGCTACCCCCGCCGCCAGGATTGGCGGGGGGTAGTATTCCAAGATGTTTGACACCAAACACGACATGTTTTGATGCAGTCATTCCATAGTTAGCATTTTACCGCGAGGATATAATGCACTTAAGAGTATATGGTTTAACCGCATTTACAAACAGTACCAGAGAATGGACTCTGAGTACTGCAGAGGGGCCCTGCTCATGCAGTGGCACCTTCTCACATAGGAACCAAGCACTCTGCCTTTAGGATTGACAAGGCCTACCATAGGAGTGACTTATAGGTTTATATGTGTGTAGGTTTGTAGTGATATAGGTAACCTATATCACAGTAAGGGGTGCAGGCACCACCTTACCCAGGCTGCAGTAGCAGACCTGTGGTGTCATTTTGGATGGCCTTCCAGGGGTGGCACAATACATGCTACAGCCCCTGGTAGGCCTCTGAGGTACCTATGCCCTTGGTACATAGTATACCATATACTAGGGACTTATAAGGGCACTCCAGATTCCAATTAGAGATGTGCCTAAGGCACATGGAAACCATTTTAAAGAGAAAGCAGATAGACTGGGGCCCTGAATAGCAGGGTCCCAGTCCAACTAAGTCATAAACCAGCAAAACACCATAAAAAAAGTGGGGGCAACCATATAGTAAGATTCCACCTTCCTACATAACCCCCCCCCAAACGAAAGGAGATAAGGCTAACCTTGGCCAGTTGAGCCTATATTGACTAAGTGGCCATATAAGGAAGCACCTGCACTAGCATTGGTTGCCCCCTATGTTATGGTCCACTAAGCAATCCCTCACCCTAAGGGTATGAGAGGGTCTCCACCATGGGGAATCACTACCTCTGGTGTGCTTAGGTAAAGTACAAGGCTGGTGAGGTGTCTGAGTAGGGAAGTGAGGCCCTAGGAATGTTGGCCTCAGCTTCCTCAGATCATTGGTCACCATGTATGCCTGTCCATGACTGAGTTGCACTTTGCTCTAAGGGTCAAACTTTGGCTGCCTACAGCTGGGGGTTGGGTCCCTTTGGTTGGAACACTGGAGGGGCATGGCAGGTTTGGAACCTTTTGGTCCCAGGTTTGCCTTTGCCCACCAGAGTTCTTCTGGGGGAGGTCCCTACATAAAGGTATGGGGGATCCCTCAGTGGGTTGAGGAATTTTCACCTGGCTAGGGCTACTAGCCTGGGAGCCCCTAATCTTCTGATGGGGGGGTTCCTCTGGACAGGGGGCCCTGGGGGGTCCACTGACCTCCCTGACCTCTACAGCCCTGGGCTGACTAAGGCAGGGTAGAGAGGGGCAGGTTACCTGCTCCAGACTGGGTACCACCTTGGAAGGATCCTCTGCCATCAGGGGGTGGCCAGGCCAGGCCTGACTACCTCTGGGGCAGTTCCTTCACTAGGGGTAGGGTCAGTTCCCTGAGGAGGCTGACCCTTACCTACTGTCTGGAGGGAAGAAGACTTTTCTTCAACCCTTGTGCTCTCTTTGGGGGAGAGTGGGCCATTTTTCCAGGCTCCATCTCTCCAAAATCTTGGGCTGGGGCTGTGGCCATCACAGCCCCACTAACCTTTACAGGGACACCCAACATCCTGAGATGGGTTTGGTGTTTAATTTCAGCCCAGGCTGAAATTTCCAGATCATTGCCCATCAGGCAATCTACAGGTAAGGTTGGGGACACTGCCACTCTTTTTGGGCCTGTGACCCCCTCCCAGCTGAGATTGACTATGGCCATGGGGTGATCTGTTCTGACACCATCAATGTTGGTCACCTGGTATTTGAACTCAGGTAAAAGCTGGTGAGGGGGGACTAGTTTCCCTGCCACCATGGTGACACTAGCCCCTGTGTCCCTAAATGCCACAGCTTTCTGACCATTAATTATTGGCTCCAATCTGTACCTGCCCAATGCTGTGGGACCCATGGTAAAGGTGGCAAATCCTATACCACCATCAGAGTCAGAGGAGTCTGTTGAGGGGTCCCTGTCTAAACTAGGGCCCACCTCTGTTCCTCTTGCAAAAGCACCTAACTTCTTGGGTGCACTACTCCCAACTGGAGGATTACTACTGGTAGTACCAGGAGGGGTGGTAGTAGTGGCTGGAGGAACATTTTCTTTATTGCCAATCCTGGGGCAACTGGGATCAGATTTCCAGTGCCCAGGCTTTTTACAGACATGGCAATATGGTTTCTTTTCAGGAGAGGAAGGAGTTTGGGACCCACCCCCAGAAGAGGAATTTTGGGGCCCTGTAGTGGACTTATCTTTAGATTTATCCCCACCTTTCTCTTGGGACTTAGTAGAATCTTTCTTCTGGTCACCACCCTGATTTTTAGTTTTTACTCTGGTTCTGACCCATTTGTCTGCCTTCTTTCCCAATTCTTGGGGAGAGGTCAGATCAGAGTCCAACAGATACTGGTGCAAAAGCTGGTTTTGACAATTATTAAGGATCTGCTCCCTCATAATCAAATTGTACAATCCTAAAAAGTCATGCACTTTGTTGCCATGTATCCAACCTTCCAGAGCCTTAGTAGCACAATCTACAAAATCAACCCAGTCTTGAGTCTGAGCTTTTGGGTGTCTCTGAACTTCAACCTATACTGTTCAGTGGTTAGGCCAAACCCATCTATCAGAGCACTCTTCAAGACTTTGTAGTTGTCAGCATCCTCTTCTCTTACAGTGAGGAGCTTGTCTCTACCTTTGTCTGCAAAGGAGAGCCACAAGATTGCTGCCCACTGCCTCTGGGGGACCTTCTGAACTTTACAGGCCCTCTCCAGTGCAGTTATCCATTTGTGGATGTCATCCCCACTCTGGTAGGGAGGGACAATCTTGCTTAGGTTTCTATGGTCATAAGACCTTTCCCTATCTGTAGGGGAATTGCTGCCACCATGGGACTCTAGTCCCAACTTTCTTCTCTCTCTAAGGAGATCTAGGGATTCCCTATCTAAAGCCAATTGCTTCTTCCTGATCTCTAGTTGAGTTTCCTCATACTGGACCAGTCTCTTTCTTCTCTCATGAGAGGATTCCCTCCTATGAGGTGAGACAGAGCTCCCTATTGAGGTGCCAGAGTGGTTAGACTCCTGAGAAGGAGACCTAGACTTCCTGGGCACACTCATAATCCTTCCTGGGGGGACAAAGAGGGCATCGTCTTGATCCTCCCCTTCATCTTCCACAGGAGGGATTGGGTTTTCCAGGTCAGGGTCATTGTCACCCTCCTGGTCAGTTTCAGAGGGGGGGCTGGGGGTATTGGTACCCCTGGCCCCTTCCTCATCTGCTGGCCCACCCTCTGCTCCTACCCCTTCAGTCTCTGAAGACTTACTAAGATCAAAAGCCACCAACAACTCTCTAAGGTGTTGGGTGGTGGGACTTTGGCCTGTCCTTAATTTTCTCAAGTTACATAATGCTCTCAATTCCAAGAATGGGAGTGTATCATACTTGGAGGGTGGAAGCTCACTGACTTCCTGCAAGGATTCCTTGGATCCTACCCTTAAAGACATTACTAGTGTGGTGTGGTGTATGCACTACCTACTCTAGTGTGGCCTACTAAACTCTCCTGAGTTGTAGAAAGGGTTGTGCTATCCCTTTACACACAACTCTAAGTTCAGTAGAATTTACTGTTATTCTAAGCTTAAATTATATGTACCTTAGGTACCTTTAGTGGTTTTCAGTTGATCAATTCAATTGAGATTATCTGGTAAAACAATAGCAAGCTGGAATCCCACACGCTGCACACCAATGTGAGAAGTTGGCCTGGCATATGCTGTCCACTAATTATAGTGGGCACCGTGTACCAGTCCAAACAACCCTTATTGGAGTTAGGTTAAAGACAACCTTTAAAGAAAGCTATCCTAGTGGTAGCTGTGGAGAGCAGCCTTCAGGCTAAGTCTTGAAGGAATGTAAAGCAGCTTGTTTTACCAGTCTATAATCTCTTGAGTGACCAAATGAAAGAGCACCACACCAGGTATATATTCAAAATATATGTATTTATTGCTAAACACACCCCTCTAGTCTCTTTATGAGGCTAGAGTTCGAAGTACACAAGTTATAAGTTAAATAATCACAGTAATAGCACAAATACACGTTTGGGCCCTAGGGGCGTACCAAACCATATACCAATAAAGTGGTATAAGAACCACGACTGAACTAGACACAAGGCCTAGAGCCTCTAGAAGTGCTTGGACCACAAGGAACCACCCAAGGTAGTGACACAGGGGACCCACGGGGGACGCGTGCAGTGTAAACACACAGCCGCGATACACCGTTTACTTCTATGGAGAAAGTCGCGGTCAGGAATTTAGAGAATAGGGACACTTAAAGGAGGACTTGGACCAAACCCTTTGAGATCTAGGACTTTGAAGAGTCTCTACCCACGGGAGCACCGGAGTACTCGTGTTACCTCACCCAGGGAAGCCGGGTGCATAGGTGCCTTTCGGGGTCGGGTTTGTCGTCGATTCCTATGGAGATCTGCTGCAAAGTGCTGCTGGCGACCAAGGGAAAAGTGTCCGGGTGGATCCAAGAGTGGATCGGAGATCTGAAGAACCTGAAAGCAGAGGGGACAGAGTCTGGGTCACTAGCCAGTGACCAGGAAGGTCATGAGCGGATGCCCACCGATGTCGGGTGCTTCAGGTGCGTTGACGGTCGTCTTGACTCCGCAGTCACGATGTCCAGGAGGCGTTGTCGGCAACCAGGAGCAGGATTCGGACTGTCCCACAACGTCTGCTGCTTGCTGAGGTGTCGGCGACCGGATTGGACCCAACAGGCCTTGGCAACAGCAAGTCTCGTGGAAAAGGAAGAAGGACGATGGTGCAGACCAGCAAGGTCTGAGGAACTCACCCAGCAAGGGTAAGTAAGGGCGAGCCTGGAGCAACCAGCGAGCCCAAGCAGAAAAGTGTTGGCCTTCGTGGAGGGCTACTAGCCAACGGACTAGCAACCGCGACGGAGTCTCGGGACGTTGCACGTGGAGCTGGCTCACAGGACACTCGTGGAGTGGAGGCCAGTGATCTTCGGTGCAGTTGGTGCAGGAGGCTGGGGCTACTCGGAGCCCAAAGCACGTCTTCGTGGGAGACCCAGAAGATGGTGCACTTACAAATGTGCTTGGTGTCCAGGGGTCACGGTTCCTCGTTACCCAGAACAGCTACGGGCCTCAGCTTCGCTGGGGACTCAGGGCAGCTTCGGGGAGGTCAGAAAATCTACCTCTGGGGATGCAGGGACTTCGGCGTCCGGCGGGAGCTTCGTCGATGCAGACCGGACAATTGCTTCTTTGGTGCCTGCCAAGCAGGGGAGTCACTCCTTGACTCCAAGGGAGATTCTTCAGTCCTCTAATCGTAATGTAGAGCGTCGAAGGTCCAGGATTCAGTTTCAGAGTTTAGTCCAGGGATATCTAATTTGCTATGGCAAGGGTTCCCCATTTTATCCAGTAAAAGAGGGAGGGACTAACTCTATGACCCCACCTATGGGAGGGTCAAGGGAGGGGGTGGCTACACCCACTTCCCTTTGTCCAGTTTCGCGCCAGAGCAGGGGCAGGTAGCCCCTGAGCCGGTTTGAACTGGCATATGCACAGAGGAGCCTTTTGCTCCCCCAGTGCAGGACTTCAAAGCACTCCAAGAGTGCATCCACCCAGCCCCACTACACATTATCCTGTCTGGGGAGGTGATCACCCCTCCCTGTGACAGGAAACCTATTGTCCAGGCCTCCCCTGCCGGAGTTTCTGTCAGCAGCAGGAGGCCAGACTTGTGTCTGTGGCAGAGGCATCCATTTTGTGATGCCAGGGCTTTAGGAAGAAGTTACCGGGTAGACCAGTGTTAACATGTCTCTCCCTCTAGAAGGGTGGAATGCTACCCCCGCCGCCAGGATTGGCGGGGGGGTAGTATTCCAAGATGTTTGACACCAAACACGACATGTTTTGATGCAGTCATTCCATAGTTAGCATTTTACCGCGAGGATATAATGCACTTAAGAGTATATGGTTTAACCGCATTTACAAACAGTACCAGAGAATGGACTCTGAGTACTGCAGAGAGGGCCCTGCTCATGCAGTGGCACCTTCTCACATAGGAACCAAGCACTCTGCCTTTAGGATTGACAAGGCCTACCATAGGAGTGACTTATAGGTTTATATGTGTGTAGGTTTGTAGTGATATAGGTAACCTATATCACAGTAAAGGGTGCATGCACCACCTTACCCAGGCTGCAGTAGCAGACCTGTGGTGTCATTTTGGATGGCCTTCCAGGGGTGGCACAATACATGCTACAGCCCCTGGTAGGCCTCTGAGGTACCTATGCCCTTGGTACATAGTATACCATATACTAGGGACTTATAAGGGCACTCCAGATTCCAATTAGAGATGTGCCTAAGGCACATGGAAACCATTTTAAAGAGAAAGCAGATAGACTGGGGCCCTGAATAGCAGGGTCCCAGTCCAACTAAGTCATAAACCAGCAAAACACCATAAAAAAAGTGGGGGCAACCATATAGTAAGATTCCACCTTCCTACAGCCAGGAATATAACTGACGATAAATTCGTATTTGGAAAAAAAATATGCCCATTTTGCTTGAGTACTGTTTCTACACTGGATGGTTTTCAAAGCTTATAAGTTTCTATGGTCTGTTCTGACCACAAAGACATGTCTCGCTCCCAACAACAGATGTCTCCACTCTGTATATGCTTCTTTAATGGATAGCAGCTCCCTTTCAAGGATGGAATCATTTCTTTCTGCTGAGCAAAGAGAGAATAAGAGTAGTAGAAGATAGGGTGTTCCCTTTGGCCATCCTATTGGAATTGGAGTAGTAGTGCTCCTGGGGCTACCGCAGTAGCATTGGTTTGAACCAAATTTGTGATGGGATCAGAATGACAAAGAACCAGTGCCTTTGTGAAGGCAGACTTTAGAGCTTGAAACATCTTCTCTGCTTTCTTGTCCCAGAAACACCCTCCTTAAGATGTTCCTTCTTCAAAGTTCTGGAAATATCATTGGAATATGTGGAAAGGTTCTTTACAAACTGCCAATACAAAATGGCAAAGCCAAGAAAGCTCTGAACCTCTTTTTTGGTACTTGGAGAAGTCCAGTCTAAAACAGCGGATATTTTTCATTGATCCATGGTCAATCCTCGTGGAGTCAGGACAAATTACAAATATTCCACTTCTTGGACTTCAAAGATACACTTTTCTGGCTTACAAGTGAGTTGATTCCTACGAATGTGTTGTAGTACTTCTTTCAACTGTTTCCAGTGCTTAACCAAAGACTTAGAAAATATCACTATATTGTCTAAGTGGATGACAACAAAAATATTCAGGACCTCCCAAAAAATGCTATCCCTAAACTGCTGAAGGATAGAGAGGGCATTACTTAGGCTGAACAGCATCACTCTGCACTCAACGTGTACATAAGGGGTTCAAAAAGCAGTTTTCCCTTCATCCCACTTTTAATTTGTAGAAGATGGTAAGCCCCCTCTAGATCCAATTTGGTAAAAAAACTGAAATCCACGTATGGCTTCCAGGATGTCTTTAATTAAAGGTAACTGGTAACAATCCTTTATTGTGATTTCATTCAAGCTTCTGTAATCAATACATGGTCTCAATCCATTATCTTTCTGGATACGAAGAACAAGGGAGCGCCTGCTGGTGAAGACCAAGGCATGATTAATTCTTGTTCTAGACTTTCTTTCAAGTAACTAACGCACATCGTGGATGATGCACTTAGAATGCTGGATCACAATGAGTTGTGCATACTGATCCTTCTGGACCTTTCGTCAGCATTTGACACTGTCAAACATGATCACCTAATTGATCTCCTGGAACACAGGATGGGGCTGTCTGGCCCGGTATTAAGCTGGTTCTCTTTGTTCCTTCAGAACAGATCCCAAAGTTTCAAGGTGGACCAATCCCTGTCCCACCCTACACCAGTCACCCTGGGGGTTCCTCAAGGTTCAGCATTGTCCCCCACGCTCTTTAACCTGTTCATGGAGCCTCTGACAGAAATTCTAAAATCATCCAGCATTCGTTATCATATGTATGCGGATGATACCCAACTTTACCTGAAGATCACCTCCCCCGAAGATATTCAGTCCCTCAACTCAGTCCTGCTTGAAACACAAAGCTGGCTGACACGCAATCACCTGAAGCTTAATACGCTTAAAACAGAATTCCTACTGATCTCACCCCACAACCAATCCCTCGTCATGGAACAATGGTTAAACCAGCTGACTGCTCTTAACTGCAGACCGCACCTCGTGGACTCGGATTCATCTCTGGGTATCATTCTTCACAAAAGCCTGAACATGCAGAAGCACATCAGTTCCCTCACCAAAGGAGCGAACTTCCAACTCAGCTTACTTAGGAAACTCAAACACTTCCTCCCTGCTCATGACCTTAAGGTTGCAGTACAAACATTAGTGATCTCAAAGCTGGATTATGGTAGTGCAACACTTTGCGGCCTGCCTAGAATGACGACGGCTCCTCTTAGGGCTTCCCTCAATTCTGCTGCTAGGCTCGTAACTGGCTCAAAAAAATACCACCACATCTCTCCTGACTTGCGGGAACTGAATTGGCTTCCATATGAAGCTCGGATACATCTAAAAATTGCATGCATGGCTCACAAAGCCATCCACTTCAAGACCCCGCTGTACCTCGCGCAGAAACTGGAACTCTTGTGTGGTTCTAGAGCCTCCAGAAGCACCAGCACCCTTTTGCTTAAACCTCATAAATTCAAGAAAAAAAATATCTATAACCGAGCCTTTTCAGGGATGGCCCCGAGGATCTGGAACTCCCTTCCCCCGAAGTCAGGGTGAACCCTTCTACTGTCTTCTTCAAAAAGAAGTCAAAGGGCTCCTGATGAAGAAATTTCTGCCTTAGCCTGCCACTGTCATCTGACTCTGGGTTCATACTCGTTGTCTCTGGCCCAGCCACCTGGTCCATGAGTTGGTCGGGCATTTTGTTGTATTCCCACTTCAGGAATAGACGAAGACTGGTACAGGTAAGTTTGTAATCTTTATTCATGGGTAAATGAGAACCACCGCTCCACACTCCAACAGCTACAGGCTCCAACTGTCAGAGCCAGAACACCTATCAGAACCATACCAGAGTGGAACACACTGGGGTTCTTACCGGAATTCAACAAGCACAGGTAAATACAATACAAGCACTGGTGAGTGCAATACAACACATTTCTAGACTTTTGATTCTTGCTTGACTATTTGTTTGCTTTTCCCTCACGAGATTGTTGGACAATTTGACACTCTGATCTTGTTGTTTTGTGGTTTTCTTCTTTGTATGCTTATACCCTGTGATGCATAATCTGTATTATTCCCTTGTGATGCACAATCTGTAAAGCGCTCTGATACCCTCGGTGGTCATGTTCGCGCTATATAAAACTTTCAAAATAAATAAATAAGTACTGTTGTAGCACCTCCCGCTCCTTTTCAGACAGTGAGTACATTTGTCCATATGGAATTTCAAGCCCTAGCTTCAAGTTAATTGCACAATTGCAAAAACGATAGGGTGGCAGTTGTTTCTGCTCAGGCAGAATGAACACATCGGAAAACACAGTGTAAGGCTCTGTAATACAAGCTAGAGATGTTACAACTGGTATTTATTTAGACATGACAGGTAGTTCCTCTTCCTTCTTTGGAGAAGTAGACTCTAAGCAAAATCAGTAATAGTGCTCTGAACTAAGAGATATGGTGCAGGCGGTCCAATTAATGAAGGGACTATGATTGCACAGCCATGGAAGCCCTAGGATAATAGGATCATTAGGAGATGCAATGATATCAAATACTAGAGTTTCTTGATGATTATACTTGGACATTTTGAATGGTACAGTGCACTCTCTAACAGGCCCTGATGTTAATGGCGTACCATCTACGGTATGAACAATTTCAATCTTCCGCTTGAGCTGTTTAGGTAACTTATGATCTACTGCGTATTCTAGGTCAACAAAATTTCCTCTGGCACAAGAATCTAAGAAAGCCATTATAGAGATGTTTCTTATATTCTCCACTACTAAAGTAATCTGAATTAGAAATAAATGAGAGCCTACTTTGGGAATAGACTGAGACGTTGAAGCTTGCGGAAGATCCGCCCGTCCCAACTCCTCCTTCCTCACTAGGGTTGGAGTTAAGCGTTTCCTGACATCTTTGATGGACGAACTGGGCATTGACGGATTAAATGAGTCCCTTCTTTGCAGTACAGATATGGTCCTTTCCCTCTTCATCTCCATCTTTCATTTTCTGAGAAAGGGCCTCTCCCCAATTCAGTTTGCATCAACTCCTCTAGGGGTTCAGGCATTTAAATGCTTCTGACTTTTTTGGGTAGAAATGGCTGGCTAGCGGAGGGCTCTGGTGACTTTGTCCTGACCACCTTTCCTTCCTTTGCTCACTAATCTTGTGCTCAGTGTGTAGAGCCGCTTCAATTGCTGCTTTCAGAGTTGATGTCCGTGGGATATGGACAAATTTGTCTTTATTTTTATCTTTCAATCTCCTTCAGAACAGGGTCAACAAAGTGCGTTCCGCCCACTGAGTTTCAGCTGCTAACTGTCTAAATCTGGTCACACAGGCCATAACTCCTTGTGATCCTTGCTGGATCTCACAGTGAGCCTCTTCGACCAAACATTCTGCACCTGGTCTCCCAAACATCTGCCGAAACTCCTGCAGAAATTAGTTGAAATGATTTAGTCTGGCATCAGCAGGTGTGACGAGCGGCATGGCCCAAGATAATGCATCTCTAGACAAGCAGCTGATTAAATACCCCACCTTGGTCTTGTCCGATGAAAATTGTGAAGGTCAGCAAGTGAAATGCACTGTAAGGGAGTCCAAACATTCCCTCACTTTCTCTGGATTTCCATAAAATTGTAGTACCCCTGCTGAGACAGAAGGGAGATCCAGGGATTCTCGAGTCACCAAGGCTGCATTTTCGTTCCTCAAAGAGATTATTTCAGCTGGTTGCTGTTGAATGGTACTTTGTAGGTCAGTGACAGGGTCCATTTCTGCAGCGGGTTCTGGAATATGCTGGTGTTGCAATCTGTTAAGGGCTCCTTAACAATTGCAAAGACCCGACTCATACTGCGGCTGTGCATCCTCCCCAACACTTGGAGGACAGTCCAGCACTTCGACAACCAGCTAGCATCTCCCTTGGGGTGGAGGAGCCATCCCCCTGCATCTGCAGGCACAGACCCCATCTTCTTGGTTCACTGTGCTGTTGACCATCGGGCCCACCGAGTGAGCAGCACTTCAGGAGGAGGTCTTCATAGCTCTAGGAGGTTAGCCTCTTCTCTCAGCTGAGTTTTGAGATGCTAGATCCTCCTGGAGCCCCCCTTCTTCAATACCCTGAGTACAGGGGCACTAGCATCAGCCAAAGCTTGTTTTGCGTCCAGCCCGGATCCCACCTCCTTAGAAGCCTTTCTGCATGTCGAGGGACACCAGGACAGATGAGACCCATGACCAGAATGGCCCTGCTGTTTTGTTTTCTCCCCTATGCAGGTATACAAACAAACCGGGAGAGCCTCGAACTCAAGTGGCCTACCAGCCAAGACCCTCAGCACCAGAATTCCCCAGCCTTTATCCATGACGTTTGACTGCGTCCCTTTGGCCTAGGACCTAGGGGTCCACACGACCTGAGCCGCCCCTTTAGGTTCATCCGGACTTGCCCCCAAGTCCCCTATTGCAGCCTTTGCTTCAAGTCCCATTGACTTCAATGGTGTAGCGCCCAAGGCTACCATTCCCAACCAGCACCTGTGCACCCAGACATCCCAAGGCAGGTAAAGTGAAGCTGCTGGTGGTACTTCGGACCTTAAGTCCCAAAGGGCACCTCTGAACTCCGTTTGCAAGCACCTGTTGGCTAATTTAGTTTTTCTCCCATAGGATAACATTGCAGCGTTCAAGGTGCATGCCTCAAAACCATTATTTGAGCTATTTTTAAATTTTTCTTTCAAAAACAATATCTCCACTTGTACTTCAGTGATTCTAAAGATCTTGGTGTCTAAATTCTTATAAAAATCTGCTTTATTTTTTATAAATTGGTCTTGGATTTCTTATTGAGTGTGTGAACCATTTATGGACTGTGGGGTACCACAAATGCTTAACACTCCTCTCTGATAAGCCGAAGCTGCTCGACTACACTACCACAAATAGAGCACTTGGGATTATTAAAGCAAGCACTGTAAACTAATAAGGGTCATGCAGCCTTATTGCATTGTGTGCTCTCACATTAGCGTCACTACATAAAAAGCCTGTGTCCTACAGTTTTGAACTAAAAAAACACAGAAATTCACCAGTTATAGTTAGCAGAGCTAACTATAACTTGCGCCCGCCATGCACTTTAGGACCTCACATATTATATCACTCCTGACATGTTCTATGACGTCACTGATGACATCACTTATGACATCATCTATTGAGTGCTAGTTTTATTTTTTTTATAGTTTACCTAATGGCAGGTACCTGCCACATTACTGTATTACCTAATTTTGTACAGCCTGGGTCCAGCTAACAGATGTAAGTGTTTACAAAACGCATGTGCTGCTAATGCATCATAGGTGTGTAGAGGTATTGAACACATCATAAATGTTTGCATTGAAGAGTAACCCTGTGTGCTGGTGACAGTTGATGACTTGTGTCCATTATTTCCCACACATGTTTTTAAGCTCTGCAGAAAAAGTTTGCAACAGGGCAAAGATTCCACATACAATATACTAAGTATTGTAACTACCCTTGAGTTATTTGAGAGAATAGTGTCAGCATGACAATTTCTATGTAACATACAAGACTGTGTGCACGCAGGTATTAAACTATGTACATGTGCTTGTTTTGCTTCAGATGATAGACTATCTGTTAAGTTTCCACAACAGTATGAAGACTGCAGGTAGGATAATCTTTAGCACCTTCAGACGTTGCTTATTTTAAACGACTAGCATTTTCTTTTCGCCAAGTGTTGCTTAAAGGGTACACTGTTCTTAGTAGACACTCTTTAATACTCTGTAGTGGATTCCTCATGAGAGTTTCACTGCCTGCAAACAGTGTGGTACAGGGTAAACTCTCTCTATAGAATGAATACTGTTTACAGTACCCACTTCTCTACTCAAGTTTTCAAGTTTATATATTTATGATTTTGGAACTCCAAAGAGATCCACACAAATTAACAGGCCAACAACATATAAATACAACATTTTATAAAACAAGGTTTCTACAGTCATTATAAAACTTCAGATAAAACCAAAATTGATAATTATAGCCATCATATAAATGTATATTAGTACATATTTAAAAAACACTTAAAAAAGTTAAAAATCCTGTGACAAAACATTTCATTTGGTGGTTCATAAATAGAATCTATTAGTGCAGAGGCCGAAAGGATAGATAATTGTAGACAGATTGGTCTCATCCATTTACGCCGATACAATAATAGAGCGGGGCAGATAAATAGCACATGATTAACATCCTGGATAGAATTATTACACAGATTACAAATCGGAGAAGAACCATACCATTTAGATAGTACATTGTTCAAGGGGAGCATACCCTGCCTCAATAATAGCCAAAAGCGGCGCACTCCATGGGGCAGGTTCCAAGAGATATAAACCTGTGCTTTTTTTATCACACAGGAATCTGTGGCCGGGTGGGTACCTCTCTTTAAAATACGAGCTTCCTTATCCCTGGTAAAACTTAATTTCCAAGTGGCCTGCTTCAAAGTGGCCCGTAATTGATATGGCGATAGGGTAAAAAGTAGGGATTCATCCAGTTGTAGCAAATCAACTGCAATTCTAAAATTTTTAACAATTAATGACTGCTCCTTTAAATTTTCTAATATTTCTTTTTGGATTAAAAATCTTAGTGTGCCAGGATCACCCTTTACCAGACTTGTAACCCACCGCACTATCCCTGCAAGACCCTGTACCCAACTACTTCTTAAACCAAACTCTAACCTTTGTGCAGCCACGGGGCAAGCAGTGTTGTCTGAGGCTAGGCTCCTCAAAATTTTGCCTTCTGTTGTATTTAAAAAAGACAATTTTTCTATATCAAGTAATTCAATACCATACAGCAGGGAAGCAGGAATTTTTGCACAAAATACCTCTAATAAAAGTGCTAAATGTATTTTTCCAGTAGATCTGTATAGGGAGCCCAAGCTTTTCCCTGTGTAGTAGCTTTATAGATGTTATTTTCTATATGGTCTTTATCACTTAGGTTACCACACACCGTTTTTCCCAAGAAAATGTAAGATTTTACAAATTCCAATTTTTGTCCACCTACAGACCAAACAAACTTCCCATACTGGAGCTTTTTTCTTCCATGCATGCCCATTATTTTACTTTTAGATACATTAATCTTTAAATAGTTAGCCTCTGCAAATTTATATAGTGCCTGCAGACGACTATTCAATCCCTTAGGTGTTAAATTCAAGATTAAAATGTCGTCAGCATAAAGTAAACAAGCGATCGGTTTTCCCCCTAGTAATGGGGCGATGCCCTCACTTTGCGCCAAAGCGTATGGAAGGTCAGATATATATAGGGAGAAAAGTAGAGGAGCCAATAAACAACCTTGTTTTAAACCATTTGCAGTAGGGATAGTTTGGGAGAGACCTATTTCCCCTCCCATTAAAACTCTACACCAAGTGTCTGTACAAAGTGCACAAACTAGCTCCAAGAGGATGGCCGGCATACCCAGATCCGACAGTTTTCTCCACAGCAAAAGCCGATCTACTTTATCGAATGCTGTGGAGAAGTCTATAAAGGCTGTGTACACTCTTCCTCCTCTAACTTTAACATATTTTTCGTTTATTACCTGTAGTGCGGTTAGATTATCAATAGTTCCATGTTTTGTCCTAAACCCGGTTTGTTCAAATGGTAAAATATTTTCCACATCCACCCAATCATTAATTTGAGTCAAGAGGCATTTAGCAAAAACTTTACCCACAGCGTCAAGAAGTGCGATTTGACGATAATTGTGTGGGGCATCTCGATCTCCTTCACTTCTCTACTCACATCAACTTCATTTCTCAATGTAGCTTTGGTGACTGTTAGGAATTTAATACAGATCAAGGCTGTCCATAGTAGGCCATTCGTTTTGAAACAGACGTTCAGTATTTTTAGGAACTTGGCTTTCTCTAAACAGTTATATACAGGTTGAACACTGTATGCAGTGGGGGTTTCCCATATATATGTGGTTGGTTGTTGATGTGAACTACGCTGCCTGTGAAGTGTATGGTATAGTGTTAATGTGGCACATAACCTATGATTTCTACACCTAAGGTAGTTGTTCCTGTGATGGCATTAATGATGCCTCATATTCTTCTGAGCTATTTTCTACTTACATTCAGAACTCTAATGCTATACCCGTTTATAGAGCAATGTATACAAAATAAGCTTGGATGATGTCATCAGTGATGTCATCAATGATGTCATTTGTGATGCCATCAGTGATGTCATAACTGATGTCATAGAACATGCCAAGACTGATGTCATATGTGAGGTCATATGAAATAAAGGAAAAGAGGGTGAGACTGTATCACCCTCTGCACATCAACAGTATACAAAAAAAAAACAGCTCTAGCAGGCTAAATAAAAATAAAATGTTTGTCCAAGGTAACTTATTATTTGTTATTGGTAAATGTTATTTTTACATTTTATTTAAACACTTTCAAACATAAAAATGTTTTTTTATGTTGACAAGGACATTGTGTTTTGCAGAATGAGACAACACAAATTTGATGGAGCAAAGTTTGTTTGTTTTATCTTGAGTCTAAACAAAAATAGTCAAAGAATAAAGGGTGAATAAAGATGTTTGTGCAAATAAAGACAATGTTACAGTAACATAATGTTATTAAAAAATAGTGCACAATCCTTGCTAAATGCATTACATTAAAAAAGGTGACGGTGATGCCCATTATTCAGGGTTTAGAAAGGTCATCAGACAGACCGCCCAAAGAAAAAAAAACAAAGACCAGCTCAAAGAGTTATATATCAAATGTCTCTGGTTATTTAGAGCAATAATCCTCAATTAAATTGTAGCTTTATTGGAGATCTTCAGTGAAGCACTCCGAGTTGAGCTGCACAAGCTGGCAAACGGGCTCAGGAGAGTTTTGTAGATGCAAGCTTATGCCGGACTCCTCATGGAGCAGAGTCCCACGGCAGGAATTTCGAAGTCTTTGATAACCTTGAGACTACGGGAAACAGGGGGCAAGCCCACAAGACCGTGGAGAACACTTATCAGTAAAGCACAGCCTCCAAAAAGGTTGTAGGGAACAGGCCAGCACAACAAGGCAGGTAGCAAAGTGGCAGTTCCTCCTGCAGCTCAAAAAGTAGCAGGCAAAACACAGCAGAGCAGTTAGCAGAGTGGCAGTCCTGCCTGGCAGCACAGCATTCATTCTGGCAATGTGCAGATGTAGAGCAAGTGATGTCTGGTCACAGGTCCGAAAGTGTCTGATTTTAGGGGGACAGAGACCCAATACTTATACCCAAAAGTGCCTTTTATGTAGGGGGTGACTTCAAAGGAGTTCTCTGAGGTGCACCAAGATCCCTTTCAACCCAGTCCTGTCTGCCAGGCTATCCGTGGGGGTTATTAGTAGTTTGTGTGTGGCCAGGACACTACCTATTCAAGTGGAGTGAGAGCCCTTCCCTACTCAGGATGACCCATCAGAATGCAGATGAATCCAGATGCAGTTGAGTGATCTGTTTTGTGTCTGTCTAGAGGTAATGCACAAATGTAGCTACCACCCAGCCCAAACCAGACGTGTTTTGGAGACAGGCTGTCAGGCACACAGAGCAATAAGTGCCGAGAAATGTCCATTTTCTAAAATGTGGCATTTCTAAAATGGTACCGTTAAATCCAACTGCACCAGCAGGAGGATTTATCATTACCAATCCAAAGATATAAAACACGAAAAAGCTACTCCTCTCTGATCAGGAATTACCACTTAATAAGGTATAAGAGAATTCCAAATGCTAACCTATGAGAGTGGTAGACCTCACAGTAGTGAAAACGAAATAGGCTGTTTGTCACTACCAGGGCACGCAAACCACTATAGTACATGTCCTACTTTTTACTTACATAGCACCCTGCCCTTAGGACTACCTAGGGCCTACCTTAGGGGTGATCTAGATGTAATATAAGGGGAGTTTAAGGCTTGACAAGTAGTTTTAAATGCCAAGTCGACATGACAGTAAACTGCACACATTGGCACTGTGGTCCCCGGCCTGAGACAGGTTTGAAAGGCTACTGCTGTGAGTGGCACAATCGGTGCTCCAGCCCACCAGTAGCATTTAACTTACAGGCCCTGGGTATATGGTGTACCACCTTACAAGGGACTTACAAGTAGATTCAATATCAGGTATACACCAATTACACATATGTTTAGGGAAGAAGCACATGCACTTTAGCACTGATTAGCAGTGGTAAAGTGTTCAGAATACTAAGGCCAACAAAAAGATACAGCAAAACATGGAGGTAAAAAGCTAAAGGTTTGTGTGAAGGCCACCCTAAGGATGCCAGGTCTAACACGACTGTTCTAGGCTGAGGTCTTTTGACTAGAGCGTGTTCCATGACTGCCAGTGCTTTATCTTGCAGGATGACTGAATGTCTATTGTTACCAGCATCTCGTTAGTTGTATCAAAAGTCATGCTCTCGTATTTGGTAATGAAATCCATGGAATTTTGAATATAAGATTTGGTCTCTTGTGCTAGATGTTTAATGAAATAATCAATGTATTGAGCATTGGGCTTGAGTAATGACCCACATCCTGAAATTATCGGACGTCCTGGGGGATTATGTAAGTTTTTGTGGACCTTTGGTAGTACATACATTACTGGCATTCTAGGATGTTTTTTATTAAGAAAACCAAGGGGGCACATTTACGTTCCCTGGCGCATCCCTGCATATCAGCAGGGATGCGCCAGGGAAAATGCGTCACGCAAGTTTACCCTTGCGCCACGTCCGATGCGCCGCATTTACAATGCGGCGCATCGTGGCGCAAGGATAAGCAGATGCGTGACGCATCTGCCGGCGGAAGGTTGGCGCAGTGCTGAAGTTGTGTCGCAAGCGCGACGCAACTCCAGCACTGTTCCAACCTTCCTTATCCCTAACATGGTGCGTCAATCCTTACGCCTGCTTGAAGCAGGCGTAAGGATTCGACGCACCAGCGTCGGAAAAGTGACTGCGTGAAATCTTGTAGATTTCACTACGTCACTTTCCGAGGCGTTCCTGCGCCGGAACGCCCCCTGCGCCGGTACGCCCACATGAAACCTGACGCAGGTTTCATGTGGCGCAGGGTTTACTACGTGACGCATCTCCCTAGATGCGTCACGTTGTAAATATAGCGCAACGCGGCGCATGGCTTATGCGTCGCCGCTGCGTCACATGCGTGACGCAACGGCGGCGCAAAAGTAGCGCAGGGGGCTTGTAAATATGCCCCCAAGTTCTTTGTTACTTATCCAGTAGTTGGTTTGGGCCTCTTCTGTAATGATATCTGATGTTTAAGTTGTTAGGTGGGTTTTTGAGCAAGGAGGCAATAGTGCTCTTGATTATTGAGATGACGAAGTACCTCTTTGCAATATTGTTCGGTATACATCACTACAATTTCACCGACTTTATCGACGGGCTTCACTATGATTTGGGGATTGTATGATAAAGATTTTAATGCTTGTGTTTTATCATATGATAGGTTCCTCGGTATAAATAGATGTTTTTTGGTGTAACTTGTTTAACTCATGAAGGATAGTTTCTTCAAAGACTTTTATCTGAGGTGGCACTTCTGTAGTCAGAGGACAAAACTTAGATTTGTTCTTCAAGCCGGTATACTAGTCTCACTTGAATATTCCCTATTAGCAAAATACACCTGTTGACGTATCTTTCATAGAAATTGTAAAATCTCTATTTTGAATTGTATGGTGTCTTGGATGGAGGAGGGTACCAACGACAAACCTTTACTGAGGAGAGATTTTTCAGCCTCAGTCAACGTACGAGGTGAGAGATTGTAGACAGGGATTTCTGTGGGAGTTACCACTTGCATACTTTACTGCGGGTTTGTAATTCCCTGGGTTTTTGAGCTCTTCCTCTCTCCCTGCCTCTTTATCTTCCTATGTTTCCCCTCCCTCTGGCTAAAAAAGTTCCCAATTCTTAATGCAAAGAAGACTGATTATTATTTGTTCCACCCTCGTGTGCCTTTGAGCTTGAGTCTGAGGAGGTCTCGGAGAAAGTTATAAATCTTCTCCGTGATCTACCGTAATTCGGGATGTTGTGGATAGTGGATGTTTTTGCTTTAAAGAAATCTTCTTTTAAGTAGGGATAAGTGACTTCTATGTTATAGTTTTTGATGTCTTTATCTACCTTGGTGGTCTTTTTATTAATGGTGAATGTCCTAAATTCAGAGATCTGTTTATTAATTTAGTCTAGGAGTTTTTTGCGTCCTTGATTGTTTTGTCTCCTAGGATCTCTTTTGCTAGTTCTTCGATTTCTTTGAGCTCTTGCTCACTTCGTTTTAGTGCAGTTTCTATTGATAGAGCTAACCAATCTCTAGAACACTTAGTCCCTACACCACTAAACTGCGTAACGTAATTTCTTTAATCCGTGAATAATTTGCCAGTTATCTTCACGGAGATCCCTACTTAAAAGAAGATTTATAAATATTTCTGTCTAGGACATGTGCTTGCCTCTGTCTGTCTCCAGGCCACCATGACCCTTTCACATTTGATCTTTGATCCCCGTGTAATGATGCCTCCCCCCCCCGCTCTGAGCCTTCTTCCATATCTTCCGCACTGAGTCACGTGTGTTTGGTGTATGTTTTCTTCTCCTCTCAGGGAGCACACCCACCCCCAGGAGCACCAGAGGCCTGACGCGCCCCCATCATGGGTAATGTCTCTGTTACGAATGCCACCCAGTACCCTTACACCTTCTGTTACACCTACGGTGGCAGCAACTACTTGATTAGGGTGAGTATCTCATTTGAGATCTTGGCTTTTTTTACCTTTTGATTTTTTTATATGTTTGTATGAATATTCACAAATGTAAGTAATATTGAATTTGTTTACAAAGTGATGAAAGGGGAATGACAATGACTGGTTTGACTGACACTTAGTCCACAAATCAGCATAGAACAGGGAGTGGTATCGCAGCCCGCAGGGCATGACCACTTCCCCACCTCAGACAACAAACAACCAGTCTCTAAGGCTAATTATTTTAATTTGCAATTTGACTCCAGTAGAGTGGGGGGTTAGGACACATTAAGCACATGGCTTGCTAGGGTTTCAGTGGTTAAACCAAGGTCCTAGATACACTGGATTATATATTCATAAAAATGGGACAACGTTGTGGGTACGGGATGACACGCAATTCATGCACCACAAAATTGTATCTCAACAATACACCTATGGATTGATGAATCGGAGACTGTGTTAAACATAAGTTTAATGAGGCAATGTGTCACTGAGGTAGGGCACCTCCCAACTAACTCTGGGCGTAGTTCGCGAAGTAGTGCTTCGCGAAGCTACGCAAAGTGCAGTTCGCACTACGCGAGCTTCGCGTAGCACTACGCGAACTGCGTAGTGCGTGTTCGCAATGATTGCACAGTGCCGGATGCTTGTCCGCACTGTGCAATCATTGAAAACGGCATCTTGCACAGTGCGAGCTGTCTTTTACTGCCTCTCGAGTAGATTTTTACTCGAGCGGCAGCTTCTCAACGCAGACTGGTAGTTTCTCATCGCGAGCGGTCGCGAGCATACGCAACCACTCGCAATGAGAAACCTGACCTCCCGCGTTGAGAATCTCGCCGGGAGGTTTATTTTCCTCGTTCGCGATCGGCAACTTGATGTTGCTGATCGCGAACGAGGAAAAAGTCTCGCCGGGATGTCATTTTGCTTGCTCGCGGTCGCCAACTTGACATTGAGGACCGCGAGCAAGCAAAAAATGACCGCTACGCTACGCGTGTTTGCAATGTACTACGTGCAATTCGCGTAGTGCGAAGTAGCGCAAACTACGCGAGCGTAGCGTAGTTTTCCGCCCAGGCCTACTCCCAACACATCAAAATATCAGAAATACAGTCAATTAAGTAAAGGGCCCACTCAATAAGTGAGCTCTAGATCAGCAGAATAAATGTAAAGGTTTTATTATGAAATTCAAAAGATCCTGTACAGAATAATCACCATGAAGGGTCTCAGCAAATAGAGCAATACAGAGAAAGGCAAAACCAAAAATAAGTCCCACGTGGGCAGCAAAGTCGAACGTGAAATGGACATCATCCCTAGTAAAACCGGAAAGTCTTCCGGCAAGTTCTCTGGCTCATCCCCAAAATCAAGGGTTTATATAAGAGAACTTCCCATAGCTAAGAATAGAAAGTGCAGTTTGGTCATGGCATGAGCAAATGCATCATCTTATTAGCAAATCAGCACGCAGTTGTATTAGACATCACATTGTCTTAGCACCGAATCACTATATAACTGCATGAATATTCATTCTGCCCTGTCTATGCTAATCTCATCTAGATATGGCAGGACAAACGTGTTATATAAACAACAGCAAACTATTATGAATGAATAGGCTAGAAAAAGCACTTTGGATAGTTAGACTTTTGTGACCAAGCTGGGAAGATTCATCGAGAACAGCATGAAAAGTAAGACTACATTCTGCACGTTGTTAATAATGCACAAAATATGAATGTTTGAAATATTTACCCCGCTTATTTCATTAAATCCACCGTACCACGCATGTGTCATTAAGGCCACCGTACCCCAAGTGCAATTCATTAAGGCCACCTTACCACGCATGTCATTAAGGTCACCTTTTTTTTTAGAGAGTTTTGTATAGCGCGAACTAGACCCAAGACATCGGGTATCAGAGCTTTACATGAGCACCAGTTTCGTTACATGAGGACACATTCATTTTTTGTTGGGCCCGGGAAGATTAAGTGATTTGCCCAGAATCACAGGATGTTGAGCGTCGTTGCCGAGACTCGAACCCAGTTCCCCAGCTTCGAGGTCGACTACTCTAGCCGTAAGACTACATCCTCTCCCCTTACCCCCCAAGTGTCATTAAGGCCACATTACCACATGTATGTTTAAGGCCACCTTACCCCTATATATCATTAAGGCCACTGTTCATTTACAGATAGTTAAATGTTGCGTGTGAGAAAAAAACCTGGCATCTTACAGTCTTTCCCTTCACTCTTCCAAGATTGTCAGAAAGTTCACCTTACAACATTTTCTCACTTTGCTGTCAGAGAAAGAAAAGTAAACACCAAACTATGGGCCCCATGCATCAACGAAACAACCGGTCGCAAATGGCAGATTCTCAGAATCTGCCCCTTTGCAACCAGTATTTTTGCATTTGGGATGCATCATCCCAAATGCAAAAATCGCAATTTAAGTAATCACAGAATTTGCGATTACTTAATTGCGATTGCATTTAAGTAATCGCAAATTGGGATTCCTTAAATGCAATGCATGATGCAAATTGAAATAGCGATTTCGCTATTAGGGGTCATAAATTACCGTCAAATAAAACTGGACGGTAATTTGCCAGTTACATGTTACACACACACACACACACATGCCCTTGGGGCATGTGTGTGTGCAACATGTGGTCACATGGCAATTTCAGGGGTGCAACAGGGTGTCCTTTGGCACTCCTTGAAATTGCATGCACAATTTGCGAGTACCTATTTGGTACTCGCAAATTGCGTATGCAATTTCCATTGATTCCTATGGGCCTCTAGGCACATAGGAATGAATGGGTAGCAATTCCTTAATTGTGACTCGCAATTAAGGAATGTTTAGGAATCGCAAACATTTTTGCGATTCCTACATGCATAGACAATTGCGATTCTTTAATTGCGATTTTTAAAAAATCGCAATTAAAGAATTGCAATTGCCTATTTTGATGCATGTGCACCTACATGTTAAAGGAATAAGCAACAATTTGTCAGAAGACATACCCGGATATTTGATCTTTGACTTCCGTCTCTGAACACATAGCAAATGTGACAAGATAAAACTAAATTTAAAGGCATCTTTATTGCTCGTTCACCTTCTGAACCCCACATTTATTTTCAGGGTGCTGGGGCACCCCTGCAGCCCTCCTTCCAGTGCCTTTGGGGTGAACCCATTTCTATACATTGTCTCCTCCCGCACACACACAGACTGTCACCTTAGCGCTTAGAGGTCTCTAATTGGGGTGGTAAGTAGCGATGAAGAATAGCCCTAACTAAATTAAAATAAAGTTTCAAGTACACTAGAGAACAGGGACAAGGGACAGATACATTTTCTGAAAGCTGCACTGTACCCCATTATTCTTGAATTAAATTTGAGTCGAGAACCCAAGACTGCTCATCCCATATGTAGAGCAGGTGTTGGAAAGGATAGACAATGTTTTAAGCTGTTTCGTCTGACGAGTTGTGTGTGCAGTAGTGTGGATAGCTTAGTGGGTACATGTCAGAATGCATCAACAGGTGTATTTATACTTGGATAATAAATAAGAGTAATGCATGGATAGACGACTGCTTCAATAAGCAAGAGCAATCTGACAGGCAGAAGTCAAAGGCAGGGATAAGGGTGACAAATTCTGAAAATTAACAATGGTATGCCAGTGCAAATGGGGGCCCATTGTAGCTTTAACACCAGAATCATGAAGGATGAGGTATGCATTCTGATATCTTGATTGCAGAACAAAATGTGCAACATCACTTGAGGTCACAGCTGCAAGGAGGCATTTACATCCCTCGTTAATTCAAATTGCATGCATGCCGTCACCCACACAGTCATGGTGAGTAAAGTGCCAATTGATGTGAAGTCCCAGTGCCAGTCCAGATCTAACAGTAACTCGATTAGTGCAATACCATACTGCTTTGGTATTCAAAGCATCATTCCAGTCGCTGCTGTGGGTGTACATTCAACTTCCTCTTTGACTCTTGTGTGCTCCAGAGGGTGGGGTGGAGCCAACGGAGGCGGGGCTAACTCTTCAAACAAAGGGGCAGAGCTTTCCTCAGAGACATTTATTTATTTTATTTATTTAGAAAGTTTTATAGAGCGCGAACAAGACCCTTGCAGGTATCAGAGCGCTTTACAGGTAAGTGTCTTAGATGCAAAGGTACAAGGTAAAAAACATAACGATCCATGCTGATCAATGATAGTGAGCACACCCTATAGTAAGTACAAACGTTCTATAAATATCCGGCATAATATAGATATAATAACTTGGATACATAGATGGACAGTTAGCACTATAAAGTTCCATGTAGACATAGTGACAGTAGTCCATGCTCAAGTGAATTTAGCCATGAGAAGCGATTTCACTTCTTTTTTGAAAGATTCAGTAGAGGGATTAAGTCTAGTCTCTGGGGGCAGAGCATTCCAAATTCTGGGCGCAATCCCTGAGAAGGTTCGGTTGTACGTTTTTTTCTTGTTGAATCTTTGTGGTTTCAGTAAGAGGTTTTTTGCACTTCTTGAAGATCTGATCCCACCTGAGGGCGCCAGTTTCTGTGCCAGATAGCTGGGTGCGCTGTGATGAATGGCTTTATGTGTCATACATGCTATTTTCAAATGAATTCTGGCTTCGAAAGGTAGCCAGTTGAGGGATTTTAGGTCAGGGGATATGTGGGAGCTTCTTTTGGAGCCAGTGATAAGTCTCGCTGCGGCGTTGATTGAGGCTCTTAGTGGGGCCGTTGCAGCTCTGGGCAGGCCACAGAGAGAGACACTCCCGTATTCCACTCTTGGGATGACTAGAGCTTGTACTGCCAGTTTGAAGTCCTTTTCAGGTAGGAAAGGTTTCAGTTTTCTCAAAGTATTTATCTGAAAGTTAGCTCCCTTTGTTGCGTTGCTGATGTGTTTCTGCATTTTGAGGTTTCTGTCCAGCGTTATTCCCAGCGATTTCGCGGAGTCAACGATGAGGGGTTGGCAGTTGAGTGCTGTAAGGTGTTTGATCCATTCTTGCATTACTGGTACTTGGGTGGGAGGAGCGATTAGGAGGAATTCGGTTTTGAGGGCGTTCAATTTTAGATGGTTTTCTGCCAGCCAAGTCTGAGTTTTTCGGAGAGTTGTGTTAAGTAATTTGATGTCTTCTAGGGTATGGATCTTGAGGTATAGTTGTGTGTCGTCAGCGTACATGTGATATTGAACGTTTGATGAATAGAGAATTTCAGTGAGTGGTTCCATGAATAGATTGAACAGCGTCGGAGATAGAGAGGACCCTTGTGGGACTCCTAAAGTGACTGGGATGGATTTGGACAGGGAGTGGTTGACCATGAATCGTTGCGATCTGTTTTGTAGGAATGAAGTGAACCAGTTTAGAACTGATCCAGCTAGTCCCATTCTGTGTTGCAGAAGGTCTATCAGGTTATCGTGTTTAACGGTGTCAAAGGCCGAGGAAAGGTCTAGCAAGATGAGTAAGCAGGCTCCGTTCTGATCTAGGATTTGTAGAGCATCATCAATTATATGGGTCATGGCTGATTCCGTGCTGTGACCTGCCCGGAAACCGGATTGGTATTTGTTGAGTAGGTTGAAATGGTCTATATGTCTTACCAGCTGGAGGTGTACACATTTTTCTAAGAGTTTGGCCAGGGTAGGGATGTTGGGTATGGGGCGGTAATTGTTTAGGTCCGCAGGGTCAGCAGTAGGTTTCTTTAGAATGGGCGAGACCTGTCCGGCTTTGAGGGTGTCAGGGATGTATCCTTGGCGTAGAGAGTTATTTATGATCTTGGTCCAGAGAGGCAGCAGAAACGGGGTGAAGTCTTTTATTAAGTTTGCTGGGAGAGGGTCAGTGAAGTGGTTGGCAGGGTTCAGGGCAATAAGCATTTTGAGAATAGCTTCTTCATTGTATGTATTGAAGGTTGACCAGGATGCATTATTTTTTAGGTTGAACTTTGATGAGTTACGATGTGGAGCATTTAGAAGGGATGGAGATAGGTTCGGATGTGAGCCAGTGTGTGTGATTAGATCGTTGAGAAGGTCCTTCTTTATGCTATCAGTCTTCCTAGTGAAGAAGTCAGCAAATTCTTCATAGTTGGGTCGTGGTCCTAAGTTATCTTGGGGGCGGGGAGGTGCCTCCTTAGACTGAGTTTTGATAAGCTCGAAAAGTTTTTGGGACGATTTTTGGCCTGGTCTAATTGGTGGCTGAAGAAGTCTGATTTAGTGCGCTTGATCTTTCTGTAGTATGCGTTTCTTTTTTTTCTAAGTATCTTGAGTAGATTATCGGAAGGAGCTGATCTCCATCTGCGTTCCGTTATTCTTAAGGATCGTCTGTCCTTGTTGAGTCTTCCATCGTACCAAGGCTTAGAGTCTTTTGTAGAGACTCTCTTTAGTTGAAGGGGGCTACCTCATTTAGTATCATGTTCATGGAATTGAAGTAGTGGTTGGTGAGATCATGAACATCGAATAACCCTTCAGGGGGAAGAAGTAAGTTGGAGCTGGGATTTTTGATTGCGTTAGGATCAATGGTTTTCAAATCCCTCTTCCAGACTTTACGTCTTGTGGGTTGAGCCGAATTGAGTTTCACTGTTTCATTGATGAAGAAGGAGATAATATGATGATCAGACCAATCACATGGGTGGATCGTATCTAGCTGGATGGAATCAGCTTTAGAGATTACTAAATCAAGGATTGATCCTTTATCGTGCGTAGAGCTGTTGCAAATTTGGGTGAGGTCGAGATCAGAGAGGAAGTTTTTGAGACTATTGACCACTGCATCATTTGGGTCGTTCCAGTGGAGATTAAGGTCTCCTAGAAATATTTGGGTATTTTGATGTCCGGCATTACTAGAGACTATGTCCATGAAATGTTCGGTAAAGGTGACGTTATCACCTGGTGGATGATAGAAGGTGTGCAGAGAGCAAACTGGTTTGCCATTGCTAGTGATGTCGAGGCATATGTATTCACAAGAGGGAAATACAGGAGATTGGGCTCTGTTTACTGAGAGAATATTACGGTGTATGCAAGCGATACCACCCCCTGTCTTAACAATTCTATCCAGTCTGATGATGTCATAGTTTGGGGGTACTAGTATGTCAATGATGGGTGTAGAGGATTCCTTTAGCCAAGTTTCGGTTAAAATTAGCAAATCTGGTTCTTGTGTGAGAATGAGGTCGGCTATGTCGGCTGCATGTCTTGAGGCCGATCTACAATTTAGTAGTAAACACTTAAGGCGGGGCGTGGTGTGGGATGTATTGGGTTCCCGAATGAGGGGCACTTGTTTGAGGTTGTTTTCGATGATACCTCTGGGGTTGTGTTTAGTGGGCCTGTGGGAGTTAGGGGGAATACTTGGGATTGGAGCCGTTTTGGGCGGGTTATCTGGCGGCATAGTGTTGTGATTCCGGTGTGATGGCTCATAGGAGTGGAGTAGAGAGACTAAATCTTTCTCAGATAGCGGATTGGTCCTACGGAATGGGCGGGTTGATTTATTATGAAAAGGAACTGATTCCCACCTGGGCGTCAAATAGTTTGTGGTGCCTACTGGATAGGTCGGATGTA
This sequence comes from Calotriton arnoldi, assembly GCA_963921515.1. Classification (NCBI taxonomy): domain Eukaryota; kingdom Metazoa; phylum Chordata; class Amphibia; order Caudata; family Salamandridae; genus Calotriton; species Calotriton arnoldi. Next base: position 81,646 of record CAWUFW010021636.1, read on the forward strand.
AATTTGATATGGTCTGTCTTGCTGATCTAGTGTTCCAGGGTTGGATCAGAAGAACCTCAGATAAAGCTTGTAGTTCTTCTTTGATTTGCCGTAACAAGATTATTATCTCGTCAATTCTAGGGTCTGATGAGGGTGGGAGCAGGATTGGTGGATGTAATGTGTCTGAGGTAGATGTGTTTACGTCCCGTGAGTGGTAAGAGGAGGCACGTCTTCTCTGTTGCTGTGGGGCGTCCTATTTGGTTCCCTCTCCAAATTGGGGGAGGTGGACTGGAGTGGGGAATGGATGTATGAGGTGTTGGGGTGTGCGGTGGGGGTGTGGTCGTAGATGTGATCGTGGATGTGATGGTTTTGCGGGGGGTAAAGCCTGGTGAGTGTATTAGGGTTGTTGTTGTTGTGCTTGCATCTCGTTGGTGGTAATAGGGAAGTGCGTATTCTAGGTAGTTGTACGGTGTTCTATCTGGTTCCCTCTTCAGATCGGGGGGTGGTGGACTGGAGTAGGGAGTCGAGGTAGGAGGTATAGGGGTGTGCGGTGGGGATGAGGTCGTTGGAGTGATGGTTTTGCAGGGGTTAGAATTGACAATGGGGGGAGATATGTTCATTCCAGGGGAGGATGGTGAGTCTGTGATGGGTGTAAATGCTGGTGCAGTAGTGAGGGGAGTGTCTTATGGAGGAGTTGAGCGGTGAGGGGACCTCAACAATAGCTAATGGTTGTGATATCAGTGGGGTGGTGTGTGAGTCTGTGATGGGTATAATTGTTGGTGCAGTAGGGGGGGGTGAGTGTCTTATGGGTGCGACGAGCGGGGAGGGGGGAGTAGCAAGGCGCTCGGGTGTGAATATTGGTTGGGATAATAGTGGAGCTTGGCTAGAGGTAGACTTTGGCGGTGTGCTAGGCTGTGTGCTGGCAGTGGGAGTTGTCTGGGGGGAGGTTTGGGGTTTTATAACTTGTTCTCTGATAATGGGGAAGATGTTGTCTAATAGATTTAGGCTGCGGTCTGTTGATTGCATGAGAATGGTTCCATTATTATAGATGGTGATGGTTGCTGTCGCTTTGAAAATTTGGGAGGGGAGATAGAAATTATGAGACCATGTGCGGTTTTCCTGGTGGAGGAGATCGAAAATATAGCTAGGAATGCTTTTCTCCATTGTGCTCTTCGTTTAGTGTAGAAGATGATGTCAGTGGTTATATGCCCTCTGTTTGTTGAGAAGTAGGGATCAGAGATGGGTGTTTCAGGGTGCAGTTTTATCATATTGTGTTTAAAGCGTTTGGATGCTTTTTTTGAGAGGTTGGGTGGGTAGTTGATGGTGTGGGTATGAGCGCCTGTGAGCTCCATAGTGGGGTGGGCACTGGCGATATGTGTGTATGTGGCTCGTAAAGGGGGTCAGTGCTGTGAGGAGATGATGGACTTGGGGTCGGTGCTGTGAGGGGCTGCTGGGCTTGGGAAGGGAAGGAGGAAGGGGCGTGCGAGGGATGGTGATGGAGCAGCGGTGGTGGTGGCGTGGGGGCTTGTTCAGGTAATGTGGTGAGTGCGCCGTGGCAGATGAGAAAGATTGGGGGTGCTGCAGGCGTGGAAGTTAGGATAAGTTGTGTCAAGGTGAGATTAAGAATCTGACCTGTGTAAGTAGATAGGGAGATCAATGGGCGAAAGCAAGCAGCACCACCTGGAGCTGGTTCACAGTGAGGGTTGTGGCAGAGGGCCAGGAGGCGGGGGGAGGGGTGGGGGTTGGTTCAGGTAACGTGGTGAGAGTGTCGTGGCAGCCGAGAGAAAGATTGGGGGTGCTGCAGGAGAGGTAAAGAGAGGGACGGGGGGAAATTAAGATAAGTTGAGTCAAGTTGAGAGTGATAATCTGACCTGTGTAAGTAGATAGGGAGATCTGCGGGCATAAACACCTCCAGGAGCTGGTTCACTGTGTGGGAGTCAGTCCAAGATGGCCAGCTCATTGGGAGTGGACATCGTAGAGATAGTCCTGTGACTCTTACCAATAACTAGGCAGAATAGTCCTATTTCAGTTTAAGTGGCTCTGTTAGTGTTTGGTCCTTTTTCAATTTCTATGACGTCTGCCACCTTCGAGAGTCGAAGGCTTTCTCTGCCTAGAACAACATCAAGCTGTGACTCTTTCCATTGACTAGGCAGAGTAGTCCTATTTCAGTTTCAGTGGTTCTGTTGGTGTTTGGTCCTTTTTCAATTCCTATGACGTCTGCCACCTTCGAGAGTCGAAGGCTTTCTCTGCCTAGAACAACATCAAGCTGGAGGCGGACCCCCAGGTAATGTTGTTTCTGTGGGCCGCCATTTTGCCGATTTAGATTTGGAGGTAGCTGCGGGAAAATAATTCCAATATAAAACCATGTAGTAATGTACCTGAAAATGAGTTTTTGTGCGATGCCTCGAAGTTGTCAATCATGCCTGAGGGGGTGGAGTTGGGTTGCGGGCTTCATCCGTACTTCGCTCTCCTGTGCGGGAAAAATCGTACCGGTGTGCATACAGAGTAGCTTGAAAGAGATTCGACCAGGGGGGGGGCTATTCGTCAGACCTCTGCAGCTGTTGTGGGTCAGTCATGCGAAAAGGGGGCCACTAATGAGGATTCTTGAGCGCTGCCGCGGTGTATAGATAAATAAAGTATGCCGATATATGAGACGTATATCTATATATCATCAGCCGAGCCCATCCTCAACTATCGCAGGGCGCAGCGAAATTCGATCGGCGGTCTGAATCCAGGCTCCTCTCCTTGGCCGGCGATCCACGTCGGCTCTCATATGTGCTGCCTTGGTACATAGTTGCTGTGGGTCTCACGCCAGCTTAGTCCTTCCTCGTTGTTCGTCGGACCTCCGTGGCACATAGATAAAGTATAAAGATAAGCGAGATATATCTCTATATATATCGCCCACGTCAGTTGAGCCCTTCCTCTACAATCGCAGGGCGCAGCGATGGTTAGTCGGCGGGCTGAATCCAGGCTCCACTCCTTTGTCGGCGATCGAGGTCGGCTCAACCCAGCTGAGTCAGCCTGAGTCGGAGCGGGCAGAGGTGGGAGGCGATGTGTTGAGGACGATCTAGTCAGAGCTCCGTTTCGTTGTTGATGATCTGCAGTTATTCAACCCAGCCGGAGTCGGAAGGGGCCGAGGTGAGAGTCGGGGTTGGCATCGATCCCGATTTCAATAATATTAAGCAATGTGCATTATGTTCTGTGTTCAGTTCCGATGTTCAGTTCCTCAGGTCAGCTGTCGCTAACAGGGATATTCAGGCAGAGCAGATCCCAAGCGCTCGGAGCTCCTTTGGTGAGCTCCTACCAGTCGGCCATCTTAGCTTTTGGTTTAAGAAATATGACTAGAAACTAGAGTGATAAACTGTGCACATGTATCATATTGGTCAAGCTCCATAACATTATAACAATCATGTTTTTGTGGATTTGACAATGTATATAGGCTACTAACAGAAATGTTTAAACAAGAATTAGTAAATGCATTAGGTTTTGCCTATGTGATTAATAATAAGCTGTTTTTTGTTGTAAGTTGTCGCTTGCTGAGTTGTTGTACAATATAAGTTACAGAAAGTCTGTTAAAGTGTTATGACTTGTTTATGTACAAAAAGGCAATATATTGTTCTGCTACTAGTGGTATTATAAAGTGGGAAGATTAGGTAAATGGTGGAGGACAAAGATAAAAAACATGTGCCTGATAAGCAGTCTTGAAAGTGGTGCAGCTATGGGGGGACTAGGTAAAGGGTGGTTGAAAAACCACACAGGCACAGCGTAAGCGCTGTATTTGAAAATCAAAACAACAAGATTCCGAAAACTAAATGAAAAGATGTTGTTTGGTTATTGTCCATTGTTAAGATAAACATATGAAAATTAACTTTTCATTTTTCAAATGAGCATTTGAGCAGTTGTACAATATAAGTGAAAAACACACTGAAAGTGAGATTATTGTTTTATTAAGATGGGCAAGTTTAAAAAACAATTTTACTGAAGATTTCTCTTACAAAGTTTTTTTTTGCACTGCACATTTTTTTTATTGTTGCAAAAAAATTTAAACATGAACATAAACTCTGAAACAATAATGAGCACACAGTAAATATTTACATTTGCATTGTCATTGTGTTACTTATGGATTACAATTTTTCTTTATTTAAATAGTACAGTGTGACATTTTCAATTATTGTGCTATATACTTTGAAGTTTGTATGTTATGACAAATATTGTATATTATTTCAAGGCATTTGTTATAATATGTTCTGGTGCCACTGCACCTGTGGCACCATTGAAATCATGACCCTAGTGCCTCCTATATGGCTGCACTTTGCCTGTTTTAAGAATGTGCAGTTGGTGTTCTTTAGATTATATACCAACGAAAATACAGGAGGCTGTTTAAATAACTTTGGAGAGATCAAACTCTTTTTAGCAATTATTAAGCTAAAATATCACACGCTAAAAGTTTGCAAATTAAATGCCTTTTACATCCATGGAAAGATGAATGGCAAAATTGTCACTATTAGGAAATAACTCCTGCTTCAGGTAACAGAGTATCGCTCAATTACCACGTTGCTTATTCATGTGGCCAATATGCTTTTGGTGCTGGAACAATACAATCTGCACAGTGGAGGCCAGTCCGAAAAAAAGCCAGTCTTGCCACCTACCTGCTTACTAAGCTAAACGCTAGGTGTTAGAAAAGTAAAGAACTCACACCAAAGAAGAAAAAAATGGATTTTTTTTTATTTAAATGTATTCCAAAATAATAGATACCTTCCACAAAAGAACAGCAGCACAAATTCCATACAGTCACCAAACACGCTTGCTCACAAAGACAAGCTTTGACGCAGTGCTACAACAATGCCCAGCAGCTGGAATTTTCAAATTCACTGCTCTTGAAACCATAGAGCCTTCCTACCCGGCCAGTAGAAGGACCAGGCTGCAATCACAAAACTCGAGGAATCCATTTAGAACAGGCACATGTTTACAATCCAAGAATCTGCAGCAGTTCTCTGGCGCTGTAATATTATATACTGTTATGAGTGGAAGTTTCCTAGACTTTAAATTCAACCCACTCTTGGAACAATATTGGGATATTATAGCATTACCATCAGATAGGAAACTTTACTTCCAATTTAGGACTGGATTGCTCCCTCTAAACTCATCCATTAAAAAATGGAATGTAAATTCTAATGATTGTTGTCCCTTCATTTTGTTAGTGAAACCATTCCTCATGTTTTGATTGTCTGCCCTGCATATGCCAGTCCTCGTAAGATGTGGTTGAAACCCTTATGTCAGCTCTTGGGGACTAGAAGTAGTGCTACTGCACTAAGTATTCTAACGATTGACACACGGCCACTCTTTGCAAAGCAAATTTCTAAGTTCTTAGCTTGGATGTGGGCCATAAGGCGTAAGAAGCAATGAAATTCCTCTCCAAAGGGATCACAGTGAACCTTAGTTATTCTTTTGTTAGAGTATGAAGTTACTAACCAGTGCCTCATTCTCTGTTGCACCTTGCCATTGCACTTTATATGGTTGCCTTTGGTACTTGTTTTTAACAAATGCTTATATGCAATTGTATTCTTTTTTTGTTGCTGTGATCTTATGCATATAGAGATTCACTTACTATTTAACTCATGACACCTGCGCTCATGTAATGTTGTCTTATGTAAATTAATCAGCTTTAAACTTTATTATCATATGTAATGTATCCTCTATTGCTTTAATGACATGTACTGTCGAAATAAAGCTTGTTGAAATGAAATGAGTAACGTTATACAGAAACTATCCCAATGGATGAATGAGGTTAAAACATCCCTTCAGAGCACCACGGAGCGTGCTCATGTAAAGCATTGCAATCACTTCGTTCGGGTTTACGCTAAATAATGCGCCAACAGCAAACACATGACACAGAAAAGAACCATTTGTATTAGCAACAAACACATGATAAAAAAAAAAGCGATTTTATTAGCGGAACAATATCATAAAGAATGTGAAAATTAGTTAAAAGTTCCACCTACTAAAGCAGAGTGAAACAAGCACGTTTTAAATGCGTGCAGCCAGGTGAAGATAAGTATCGGTAAACAGTAAACGCTGTGCAGACAAAGTAAGAAAAAAAGGTCCACAACTTTTGGGCCCGGTGCCACTGCACCTAATGCACCATTCAAATCATGACCCAAGTGCCTGAAAGAGAACTACACTTGTGACTGCCTTTTTAGTTGTAAAATATAGCAATAATCGGTAAAATATGGAAATATTTGGTGTTTAGTGCAGTTATGCAATTCCTGCTACACCATTCAAATCATGGCCCTATTGCTTGTATGGTAACTGCACTTGTGACGGCCTGTTTAGTAGTAAAATATAGCAGCATTAGGTGTTTAGTGGTGTACCTAGAGCTTTTGGTCCCAGTGTCACTGCACCTGCTGCACCATTGTAATCATGACCCTAGTGCCTCCTAGATAACTGCACTTGTGACTGTCTGTTTAGTAGTAAAACTTGTGACAGTCTGTTTAGTAGTAAAATTTAGTAATAATCTCTGTTTAGTGGGGTCCCTAGAACTTTTGGCCCGGTGCCACTGCACCTGCTGCACCATTTAAATCAAGCCCCTTTTAACTGCAAGGTAACTGCAATTGTGACTGCCTGTTTAGTAGTAAAATATAGCAATACTAGGTTTTTAGAGGAGTTCTAACATCTTTTGGCCTGGTACCACTGCACCTGCTGCACCATTCAAAACATGACCCTATTGCCTGCAAGGTAACTGCATTTGTGACTGCCTGTTTAGTAGTAAAATATAGCAATATTTGGAGTTTAGAGGGGTTCCTAGAGCTTTGGTCCCCAGTGTAACTGCACCCGCTGCACCATTGAACTCATGACCCTAGTGCCTGCAAGGTAACTGAACATGTGACTGCCTGTTTAGTAGCTAAATATAGTAATATTTGTTGTTTAGAGGAGTTCTGACAACTTTTGACCCCGGTGCCACTGCAACTGCTGCACCATTCAAATCATGACCATAGAGCCTGTAAGATAAATGCACTTGTGACTGCCTGTTTAGTTGTAAAATATTTATCAACAACAAGGGCAGCCCTGAAAACCTGAACCAGGGGCAAACAATACTGGAATCCTAACAAGGGTTCAAGTTAACACAATACGTGCATCAAATTTTAAGCAAAGCCAGAGAAAATCAGAAGGAAACATTATAATATAAAAAAAGAATATGGAAAATTATACCAAAGAAGAAACAGGAAAAGAAAAAGAATAGAGGAAACCCATGTGCAAGTATATACAATTCATAGAATTTTTTTTTTTAACAATGATAAATAATTCAATTTTTAAACATGTAAGACAAAAGGCGCTCAACACAATACGTAAACAAAGACCTATAAACAGTACAATGTGTAGACAAACAAGTGGCTGAGGAAAAAGTTTACAAAAATATGAAGTTCAGGACAAAACTGAAACAACACAAAGCAAACAATGCGTCCTCTTCAATTTCGGCCACATATGTGCGTCGACGGCGTTTCAACCATAGTAGAACTAAATGGTCATCATCAGGACAAACAATAATTATATGAGCGCCGTACAAATTTCAATAAAACATCTAAAAGCAAGAATATATAAACATGGGTATCACACATTGAAAAATTATATCACAGCAAAAATGAGAGTCAAGATATATTTCTATATAAAGAAAAAGGAAAAAAGAAAAGAAGACGAAAGATAAGAAGCCGGACAATGACTACTGCCACCAAGAAAAAGAGAAGAAAAGGCCCTTAAGCCGTCTTAAAAGCAAATATGTGTGGAAAGAATAAGTTAATGTGCAAAACTAGCCCATAACTCCAAAGCAAGGAGATGTGATAGTCAATTCACCTATTCTTAAAGAGGACCCAACCGAAGGTACAACGATCGTATGGAGTCCGCCCGGAAATAGACTCTGTAGAAAGGTGCTGTGGAACCAAAAAAAGGAATTATACAGCTGTTAATGGCCCTATCCACCTATGCAAAAGGACAGAGGAGGCAAGGATGTCACATGCCATACTCACATCCAAAGGATATGCTTTATTATAATCACCGGAGCTTATGCATAAATTCAATAGCTCTAAAAATAGGGGAAGTAACGGAACAGCCGGTTCCTTCAAATATTTTTAAAACTGAAAAGGATGGAATAAATTGGATAAGTCAATGCGACACCTAGTAGGTGCAGATGATATATTACAAGAATCCATTTTAATACTGCACATCTTATACTTACAGCCAAATTAATTGGCAGAAGACTTAAACCTCTGTGCTTGTAGATCGCATAATTAAAATAGTTTATTCATGAATAATAAACTAAAAAGAAAAGAAGAAAAAATGAAGTTATATTCTATATTAATAGGAAAAAACTAACATGTTGACTAATGTCTCTAGATGTTACCGGTCAGTTGCCTTTAATGAATTGGCACCAACATATGGGGGACAAGGCTCACTGGCTTCTGAAACTGAACCATATATTACAGTAGGCTTTAAACTAAATGAATAAAATAAAACCTATTGGGTCAATTTCCTAAAAGAACTGAGTATAAGCTGAGCCAAAGTGCTCCATAAGCACCGGCCTTATTCAAAGATGGACCTTAATAAATGTAAGTTCCCAACTGTTTACAAACAATACAGCTATAATCAAATATAGAAAATAGATAGAGGATGAGCACTTTAGTTGCTAACCCTACCGAGTAAAAATATGAAGGACCTTAATAAATGCCGGTTTCCAATCGTGTATAAACAATACAGCTAACATCAAAACAAATACAGTGATTGTATAACCCCTGTGGTGCTTACTGGAGGTACCTGGCGGGCTAGTTGGCCCCCAGGGACCCCCAGTATTGAAGGGGAATTAATTCCCCAATTTAAAACGCGCCACAGGGCGCATTTGCAGAGTGTTGCTCGGGAGGGGGCGGGGCCTCCGGCACGATCACGTCTTTTTTTGTTTTTGTTTTTAGAAGGGGGGCTGTGTGGCCCCCCTTCTTTTTCCTTTTTTTGGGCCCTGGGGACCCCACCCCCCAGGGCCTGACCCCTTTAAAAAATAAAAAAATCTGAACGGGAAGGGGGCCGCGTGGGCCCCCCTCCCATGGCCAATTCCGGCCCCGGGGACCCCATCCCCCGGGGCCGGCCTTTATATTATTTATTAATTTTTTGGGGGGAGGGGGGCCACGTGGCCCCCCTCCTGGGCCACTTCTAGCCCCAGGGACCCCATCCCCGCGTCCTGCAGGCGCCTGCAGGCGCCGGCACTGCTTTTCCACATGGGGAGCTGCTGACATGCAGCTCCCCGTGTGGAAAAGCAATCTGCTTTGCATTTTGGTAGCAAGAGCAGGTTCCTCTCTGTTCCAAAATCCAAAGCAAGTTTGCTATGGCAGGGCGGGAGCCGCGAGGCCCTGCCATAGCAAACAGCAGTGTCCGGGGGTGGGCACCCCGGGACACTGCAGGAGCCGGCCCTGGGGGGTGGTGGTCCCCAGGGCCATCACGGGCTCCAGGAGGGAGGCCGCGCAGCCCCCCTCCCTTCAGTTTCAAAGCCCCGGGGAGGTGGTGGTCCCGGGGCTCGGGGGTCCGTAACGGACCCCCAAATTTACATACTTAGTGCCCCGGGAGGTGGCGGTCCCCGGGGCATGTGGGGGGGCTCGAACCCCCCCACACAGGTTCATTTAAAAAAAAAACAAGTCCCGGGGGGGTGGCGGTCCCCGGGACTGCGGGGGGGCCAGGTGCCCCCGCAAATATTTAAGGAAAGCCCCCGGGGGTGGCGGTCGCCGGGGCTTGGGGGGGCCTTGGAGGCCCCCTACACATTTAAAAAAACAAGCCCGGGGGGGGGTGGTGGTCCCCAGGGCTGCGGGGGGGCCATGTGCCCCCGCAAATATTTAAGGAAAGCCCCGGGAGGTGGCGGTCCCTGGGGCTGCGGGGGTCGCCCCTGGGCCCCTGCAATTACAATATAGCATGCCCCCGGGACTTGGCCCACCCGGGGGCTAAATATTAACGAAGCGCTTTGTTTTTTTCATTTTCACGGCAGGATTCGCGGCTACTACGCGAATTTTGCCGATTTTTAAAAAAAAACAAAATGCTTTTTTTGGCCCTGGGACCCCCTGAGCAGGCCTAGGGGGTCAGGGTGTTTCTACCCTGCCCCCTTTTCTTGTTTTTTAATGTTTTTTCTACTGTTTTCTTGTGACTCGGTTCTAAAGAGTCACAAGATGGCTGCCAACACTTCCTGGTTTGGAGTGTTGACAGCCAATTAGAATAAAGCTCGTGGTCGGGAGGGTCCGCGGTTCCACCGCGCCTCTAGATATCGAAACTTTTATTTTTTGATTTTCTCAGCAACTACTGAACGAATTTACATCATTTAAAAAAAAGGGCTCTTTCTGAACCAAGGGCTACCTTTTTGGCAAATTTGGTGTAATTCCGTTTAGCAGTTCGGGCTGTAGCCGTGTCTAAAGTTTCCTATGGAAATTAACATGGAGAAAACACGTTTTGGGACCCCCCTTTTTTCTCGGCCCCCGCTTGGTGAATCACCCCGAAACTTTCAAGACAGGAGCTGACCAGAGCGGGCCACAAGTTTTGAAAATTTCGCAAAGATTCGTCATCCGGCTCCAAAGTTATTGGGAAAAGAAAAAACGCTTTTCCTATGGAAACTAGGTCCTAACTATAACTATCTACTGGCGACCACCAGTAGATAATAATGAAACCACACTCCTGATTCACCTCATGTGCGGCGTGAAAGACAGGTACGGACCACAGCGTGTTCGTTGCAGTAAATAACAGTGCTTTATTGCAGTAAATTCAAATCAACATCCCATAGTGCAAAGACAAGTGTCCAGCCTGACGCGTTTCAACTGCGTTTCCGCGGTCTTGATCACATATATATATATATATACTGCTCTTCATCTGAAACTTGGGAACTAGCCCGGGTTGCCTCCTCTTTTCTTCTTTTTTTTAAAAATAATTTATGTCGCACACTAAGCTTTAAAGGGCATTTATTATATATAGAATGCCCTTTTATAACTCAATACATTAAAAATTTAAATATTAAATGAAGACAGCCCATGGTTTAGCTAAATGTTATATGCGACGATGAAGTCGACTCTACCCCATGTTTTGTGCAATAATTTATTGACATGTTAGGCACAAACTCCTTCTTTAACTTACAGAGCGGCTATCCAATTTTTATTTCCCCCTGTATTTCCGACCCCTTGTACTACTCTTTGGATTCTGCTTTCACTATTTTGTGGATGTTGTTCTTCATTTAAAGTGTTTACTTTTTTAAACTTTATTTTCCCCCAAACTCGCGGTAGTTTTGACCGCACCTAAACACACTGATTTTCCGCGAGCTGCCCCCTTCGTTGGCACGCACAGCGTGATGCATGTCACATGGCAATACACCTGCATTATCGGTGCATCGCCTCACGCTGCACACTAGCAGCTGCTCGGAGGAACATTACATCTACTAGTATACCATACAGTTCCATAGAACCCTTCGTATGCTAAGATTGTTAATCATTTCGAAGAAACCAATGCCTACATATATGTGTAACTATATAGATATTACGCACATTAAGAACTGCTGCATTCTTTTCGTGGCTGAAGCAAAAAAATATCCAGCGGTCAGCAGGTTTAGGGGAACAAAAGGCACAATATGCCTGCATCAAAGAAGAAGAAGGCAAAAAAAACACCCACACTTTTTGCCGTAGAACATTATTTTCAACATGGGCTTTTAATTATTTTCGATAAAGTTTTGTATTCTAAATTTCTGCCTCCATAGTGAATTGGGAGTAGGGTGTGCATTTGGTGTTTTACACACAACTCGTTCATTCTTTGCAAAATGTACTTGTGTTTCTTCTAGCTTTCGGTTGTTTGTCTTTCTGCCAGTCTTTTTCTTTATTTCTAAGAGTGTTTTTTGTTATTCGCTTCCCACCGATCTTTCTGTTATCATCTCAGTTTCACTCCATTTCCCTTTTAAGCTGGTATCTGTCCTTCTGCCATCCACTAGCTGCAAACGTTTTTCAATCTATATATTTTTCTATTTGCCCTCCCCTCTATCTAGAAGCCTGTCTTATGCTTTTTAAGTCTTTCAACCGACCTATCTTTCCCCCTTTTATCATCCGCTGCACATCAGTAGCGCTTGTCTTTTCGACATTTTCTATCTGCTTTTCTTGTTTTCTCTCCGTCTACCCGACTCTCCTATGTTAAGCTGTGCATGGCTGCCCGAATGTGTGGTTGCCATTTTCTGTCTGAGTTCCCATCCGCTTGTCATTCCATTTGTCTTTTGCCGAATTTCTTTTTTACCCTTTTGTGTCTGTGTCCCGTTTGCCCATTCTCTGTCCTACTGCTTAATGGTTGTTTTACTTTTCAGTCTGTCTTTCGTCATTTTTTTATTCGTCTGTCTGCCTGGTTAAACCTATTTTTTGGCTTTTTTAACTGCCTGTTTTTTATATTATTGTATCTGTCCCTTATCCTGCCTTTCTTCATTTTCCTCTCTTGGTTTACTTGTGTATATTCCTTCTTTAACTGTCTGCCTGCCTTGTTGTCATTCTCTGTTTGCTTTTACTTTTTTCATAGCCAGCTTTTCTCCGCCGTTTATCTGCCTTCCTGTGTCTCTTTGCTGCGTGGCACCTGTCCGTCTGAATATTCGTTCATCCTTTTGCCTTTTTTTCTATCTGCCTGCCTCCGCTTTAGCCATAGCTCACTGTAAGTGTCTCTTTGTTGTGATTTTAATTTTTTTATCTGCGTGTTTCCCTTGTTACCTTTGTTTCTGTCTGTCTTTTCTCATTTTCTATCTTAATGTTTTCTGCCTGCCTTTTGTGACAGTTGACCACTCTGTATCTTTTCCCCTCCTGCCCCTCTGCCCATCTTTTCTCATTTTCTATGTGTGCATCTTCTCTGTTTTCTACTTTACTTGCCTTTTTTCGAACACTCCAACTGTCAGCCTCCTCACGCCCCCTTGCCTTTTCTATATGTTCCTGTTTTATTCTCATTATATATATATATTTTTTCAAATTCTCCCGCTTGTTTTGTACCTAACTCTAAACATTTGTGAAGTCATGCCATCTTGTCCCCGAGCTCTTTGGTACAATGCATGTAGATGCTTAGCAAGTGACAGTACCACAGGACAGGCTTCTGCAATGGTTTACAAGGCTCACGTCATGGGTCAGAGGGACCTGAAGACAGACCGGCATTTCACAGCGCATTTGTGCCCACACAGCGTACCTCTCCACTCCCTGCAGCAAGCATGCCAGTGTTGGACCCTAAGATTCTAGAGAAGCAAATGGTACTGCATGGATCAATATGTCATAAGCCTCTTTTTGCACCTCTGTTGGTTCTTTCTGCACTGCACCTCTTTTGCAAATTTCTGCAGCCCTCTTGCCTATTTCTGCACCCCTCTTCCCTTTTTGTCCACCTCTCTTGGTTCTTTCTGCACTTCTCTTGCTTCTTTCTGCACTGCTCTTGCTTCTTTCTGCACCACTCTTGCAAATTTCTGTATCCCTCTTGCCTCTTTCTGCACCCCTGTTCCCTCTTTCTGTACTTTTCTTGCCAGCTTCTGCACTTGTCTTGACTCTTTCTGCACCTCTGTTGCTTCTTTCTGCATTTATCTTGCCTCTTTCTGCACCCCTCTTGCCTCTTTCAGCACCTCTGTTACTTCTTTCTGCACTTCTCTTGCTTCTTTCTGTACCCCTCTTGCCTCTTTCTGTATCCCTCTTGCCTCTCTGTGTACCTCTCCTGCCTCATTCTGCACCTCTCTTGCCATTTTCTGCAGTTCTCTTGCCTCTTTCTGCACCTCTTTTACTTCATTCTGCACTTCACTTGCCTCTTTCTGTACCCCTCTTGCCTCTTTCTGCACCCTTCTTCCTTCTTTCTGCACCTCTTGCCTCAGTCTGCCCACCTGTTCCCTCTTTCTGCACCCCTTTTGCCTATTTCTGCAACTCTCTTGCCTCTTCCTGCAGTTCTCTTGCCTCCTTCTGCACCTCACTTGCCTCTTTCTGCACCTCTGTTGGTTCTTTTGCACTGCTCTTGCTTCATTCTGCACCTCTCTTGCAAATTTCTGCCCCCGTCTTGCCTCTTTTTGCACCCCTCTTACCTCTTTCTGCACCTCTCTTGCCTCTATCTGCACCCCTGTTCCCCCTTTCTGTACCTCTTTTGCCTGTTTCTGCAAGTCTCTTGCCTCTTTCTGCAGTCCTTTTGCCTCCTTCTGCACCTCTGTTGCTTCTTTCTGCACTTCTCTTGCCTCTTTCTGCACCCCGTTGCTTCATTCTGCACTTCTCATGCTTCTTTCTGCACCTGTCTAGCTTCTTTCTGCACCCCTGTTGTCTCTTTCTGCACTCGTCTTCCCTCTTTCTGCACCTCTCTTGCCTCTTTCTGCACCTCACTTGCCTCTTTCTGCACTTCTCTTGCTTCTTTCTACACCTCTGTTGCTTCTTTCAGAAATTCTCTTGCCTCTTTCTGCACTTCTCTTGCCTGTTTTTGCACCTCTCTTGCCTCTTTCTGTACCTCTCCTACCTCTTTCTGCAGCTTACTTGCTTCTTTCTGCACCCCTCTTGCCTTTTTCTGCACCCTTCTTTGTGCAACTCTCTTGACTCTTTCTACACCTCTCTTCCCTCTTTCTGCACCACTGTTGCCTCTTTCTATACCTCTGTTGCTTCTTTCTGCACTTCTCTTACCTCTTTCTGCACCCTTCGTGCCTCTTTCAGCACCTCTTTTGCTTCTTTCTGCACTTCTCTTCCTTCATTCTGCACCCCTCCTGCCTCTTTCTGTACCCCTCTTACCTCTTTGTGCACCTCTCCTACCCCTTTCTGCACCCCTCTTGCCTCTTTTTGCACCTCTGTTGGTTCTTTCTGCACTGCTCTTGCTTCTTTCTGCACCTCTGTTCCAAATTTCTGCACCCCTCTTGCCTCAGCCTGCCCACCTGTTCCCTGTTTCTGTACCACGTTTGCCTGTTTCTACAACTCTCTTCCCTCTTTCTGCAGTTTTCTTGTCTCCTTCCGCACCTCCGTTGCTTCTTTCTGCACCTCTCTTGCAAATTTCGGCACCCTTTTTTCCTCTTTCTGCACCCCTCGTGCCTCCTTCTGCACCTCTGTTGTTTCTTTCTGCACTGCTCTTGCTTCTTTCTGCACCTCTTTTGCCTGTTTCTGTACTTCTCTTGCCTCCTTCTGTACTCAAATGGGAAGTGCAAGCTGTCAAGTTTAAAGGTCTTCGTGCTTTCGTGACTGAGGTATAGGTCTACTTGCATATGTATTCTTACGTGTGTTATGCATCTGAAGATGGTACCTTAAAAAGCGGATAACTTCTCCCATAGGTGGTCAAATCTTCTCAGTTCTGCTCTGTCATTCGGTTGCACAGGCAGACATGTCTTATGTATATATGTGTTATAGAGCCCCTCAAATATACTATTGAATACCCATGTGCCCTGTATTGTGAGCAGAAAGAAATGCATACTCCTTCTGCTGTTTGAAACACAGGTATTCAAGTGTTTGTATGTTTATTTTAATTTAACATGTCACTAGGTAAAAGCATAGACACACATGCATACCTTCACAAACTTGGTCAGACTTACAACAGTGATATGCTTAGGATTGCTGTTCTATATTTGGTAGGCCTACCTATGTAGGCATATTTAGGAATTAGCATTTAAAAAACCTTACAAATTCACTGAAAAAAACAGAGGTTTCATGGACGTTATAGTTAGGAATTAGCAGTGATGTCATCAGTGATGTCACTGACCATGTCATGAATGATGTAATATGTGACGTCATCAGCAGTGCATTGCGGGGGCGCGAGTTATAGTTAGCTGTACTAACTATAACGGTGGAATTTCTCTGGTTTTTTACGAGTGAAATGTCCAACTAACTATAACGTCCCTGAAACCTATGGTTTTTTCAGTGAATTTCTAAGGTTTTTTAAATGCTAATTAATAACTATAACGTGCCTGAAACCTATGGTTTTTTCAGTGAATTTCAAAGGTTTTTTAAATGCTAATTTTTATCTATAACGTCCCTATTAAGTCCCCTTGAATCCTGAGGGTCCCTGGGGGCCAACTAGCCCACCAGGTACCTCCAGTAAGTGCCACAGAGCTGCGTTGCAGAGTGGTGTAAAAAGGGGCGTGGCCTTGGACCACCTCTCTGCAACGCAGCTCTGTGGCACTTACTGGAGGTACCTGGTGGGCTAGTTGGCCCTCAGAGACCCTCAGGATTGAACGCGACTTAATCCCCCAATTTACAATGCGCCAGGGGGCACATTTGCACACTTGTTTTGTTAGGCCCCGCCCCCTCCCTGCACCACTGTGCAAATGCGCCCCCTGGCGTGTTGTAAATTCACGGATTAATTCCCCTTGAGTCCTGAGGGTCCCTGGGGCCCAACTCCACTGCACTACCCTAAACCCTAAAACACTACCCTAAACCCTAAATCTACCCCCAGCACGACCCCCTACACTACACAAACACCACTGCGCTACCTTAAACCCTAAAACACTACCCCCAGCATGACTCCCTACACTATACAAACACCACTGCACTACCCTAAACCCTAAAACACTACCCCAGCACGACCCCCTACACTACCCAAACACCACTGCACTACCCTAAACCCTAAAACACTACCCCCAGCACGACCCCCTACAATACACAAACACCACTGCACTACCCTAAACCCTAAAACACTACCCCCAGCACTACCCCATACACTACACAAACACCACTGCACTACCCTAAACCCTAAAACACTACCCCCAGCACGACCCCCTACACTACCCAAACACCACTGCACTACCCTAAACCCTAAAACACTACCCCCAGCACGACCCCCTACACTACACAAACACCACTGCACTACCCTAAACCCTAAAAGACTACCACAGCATGACCCCCCACACTACCCAAACACCACTGCACTACCCTAAACCCTAAAACACTACCCCAGCACGACCCCCTACACTACCCAAACACCACTGCACTACCATAAACCCTAAAACACTAACCCCAGCACGACCCCCTACACTACCCAAACACCACTGCCCTACCCTAAACCCTAAAACACTACCCCCAGCACAACCCCCTATACTACCCAAACACCCCTGCACTACCCTAAACCCTAAAACACGACCCCCAGCACTACCCCTACACTACCCAAACACCACTGCACCACCCTAAACCCTAAAACACTACCCCAGCACGACCCCCTACACTACCCACATACCATTGCGCTACCCTAAACCCTAAAACACTACCCCCAGCACGACCCCTACACTACCCAAACACCACTGCACTACCCTAAACCCTAAAACACTACCCCCAGCACGACCACCTATACTACCCAAACACCACTGCACTACCCTAAACCCTAAAATACGACCCCCAGCACTACCCCCTACACTACCCAAACACCAGTACACTACCCTAAAACACTACCCCCAGCATGACCCCCTACACTACACAAATACCACTGCACTACCCTAAACCCTAAAACACTACCCCCAGCACGACCCCCTACACTACCCACACACCACTGCGCTACCCTAAACCCTAAAACACTACCCCCAGCACAACCCCCTACACTACCCAAACACCACTGCACTACCCTAAACCCTAAAACACGACCCCCAGCACTACCCCCTACACTACCCAAACACCACTGCACTACCCTAAACCCTAAAACACTACCCCCAGCATGACCCCCTACACTACACAAACACCACTGCACTACCCTAAACCCTAAAACACTACCCCAGCACCACCCCCTACACTACCCAAACACCACTGCACTACCCTAAACCCTAAAACACTAACCCCAGCATGACCCCCTACACTACAAAAACACCACTGCACTACCCTAAACCCTAAAACACTACCCCAGCACGACCCCTACACTACCCAAACACCACTGCACTACCCTAAACCCTAAACACTACCCCCAGCACGACCCCCTACACTACACAAACACCACTGCACTACTCTAAACCCTAAAAAACTACCCCCAGCACGACCCCCTACACTACCCAAACACCACTGCACTACCCTAAACCCTAAAACACTACCCCCAGCACAACCCCCTACTCTACCCAAACACCACTGCACTACCCTAAACCTTAAAACACTACCCCCAGCATGACCCCCTACACTACACAACCACCACTGCACTACCCTAAAACACTACCCCCAGCACGACCCCCTACACTACACAAACACCACTGCACTACCCTAAACCCTAAAACATGACCCCCAGCACGACCCCTACACTATACAAACACCACTGCACTACCCTAAACCCTAAAACACTACCCCCAGCACGACCCCTACACTACCGAAACACCACTGCACTACCCTAAACCCTAAAACACTACCCCCAGCACGACCCCCTACACTACACAAACACCACTGCACTACCCTAAACCCTAAAACACTACCCCCAGCATGACCCCCTACACTACACAATCACCACTGCACTACCCTAAACCCTAAAACACTACCCCCATATACTACACAAACACCACTGCACTATCCTAAACCCTAAAACACTACCCCCACCACTACCCCTACACTACCCAAACACCACTGCACTACTCTAAACCCTAAAACACTACCCCCAGCACGACCACCTACACTACACAAACACCACTGCACTACCCTAAACCCTAAAACACTACCCCCAGCATGACTCCCTACACTATATAAACACCACTGCACTACCCTAAACCCTAAATCTCCCCCAGCACGACCCCCTACACTACCCAAACACCACTGCACTACCCTAAACCCTAAAACACTACCCCCAGCATGACCCCCTACACTACACAAACACCACTGCACTACCCTAAACCCTAAAACACTACCCCCAGCACAACCACCTATACTACCCAAACACCCCTGCACTACCCTAAACCCTAAAACACTACCCCAGCATGTCCCCCTACACTACCCAAACACCACTGCACTACCCTAAACCCTAAAACACTACCCCCAGCACGACCCCCTACACTACCCAAACACCACTGTGCTACCCTAAACCCTAAAACACCACCTCCAGCACGACCCCCTACACTACCCAAAAACCACTGCGCTACCCTAAACCCTAAATCTAACCCCAGCACGACCCCCTACACTACACAAACACCACTGCGCTACTTTAAACCCTAAAACACTACCCCCAGCATGACCCCCTACACTATACAAAAACCACTGCACTACCCTAAACCCTAAAACACTACCCCCAGCATGACTCCCTACACTACCCAAACACCACTGCACTACCCTAAACCCTAAAACACTAGCCCCAGCATGACACCCTACACTACACAAATACCACTGCACTACCCTAAACCCTAAAACACTACCCCCAGCACGACCCCCTACACTACCCACACACCACTGCGCTACCCTAAACCCTAAAACACTACCCCCAGCACGACCCCCTACACTACCCAAACACCACTGCACTACCCTAAACCCTAAAACACGACCCCCAGCACTACCCCCTACTCTACCCAAACACCAGTACACTACCCTAAACCCTAAAACACTACCCCCAGCATGACCCCCTACACTACACAAACACCACTGCACTACCCTAAACCCTAAAACACTACCCCAGCACGACCCCCTACACTACCCAAACACCACTGCACTACCCTAAACCCTAAAACACTACCATCAGCACGACCCCCTACACTACACAAACACCACTGCACTACCCTAAACCCTAAAACACTACCCCAGCACGACCCCCTACAATACCCAAACACCACTGCACTACCCTAAACCCTAAACACTACCCCCAGCACGACCCCCTACACTACACAAACACCACTGCACTACCCTAAACCCTAAAACACTACCCCCAGCACGACCCCCTACACTACCCAAACACCACTGCACTACCCTAAACCCTAAAACACTACCCCCAGCATCAATTAATCAATCACGGCATTTATAGAGCGCGCTACTCACCCGGGAGGGTCTCAAGGCGCTGGGGGAGGGGGTAGGTTACTGCTCGAACAGCCAGGTCTTGAGCTGCTTCCTGAAGGAGAGATGGTCCTGGGTTCGCCGAAGGTGAGTGGGGAGGGAGTTCCAGGTCTTGGCTGCCAGGTAGGAGAAGGATCTTCCTCCGGCGGTGGTTCTGCGGATGCGTGGTACGGTGGCGAGGGCGTGGCTGGTTGATCGTAGCTGGCGTGTGGGCGTGTAGAAGGTCATGCGGTCGTTGAGGTACTTTGGGCCCAGGTCGTGGAGGGCCTTGTGTGCGTGGGTGAGGAGTCTGAACGTGATTCTCTTGCTGACGGGGAGCCAGTGCAGGTCTTTCAGGTGTCCGGTGATGTGGCTGTGTCGGGGGATGTCCAGGATGAGTCGTGCAGAGGCGTTCTGGATGCGCTGGAGTCTTTTTGAAGTTTGGCTGTGGTTCCGGCGTAGAGGGTGTTCCCATAGTCCAGTCGGCTGGTGACGAGTGCCTGGGTGACGGTCTTCCTGGTTTCAGTGGGGATCCATCTGAAGATCTTGCGGAGCATGCGCAGGGTGTTGAAGCATGAAGATGAGACGGCATTGACTTGTCTGGTCATCGACAGGGAGGAGTCCAGGATGAAGCCCAGGTTGCGTGCGTGGTCCGTTGGCTTGGGCGCGGTGCCCAGGGCCGGGGGCCACCAGGAGTCGTCCCAGGCGGAGGGAGATGAGCCCAGGATGAGGACTTCCGTCTTGTCCGAGTTCAGTTTAAGGCGGCTGTTCCTCATCCAGTCGGCGACGTCTCTCATCCCGTCGTGTAGGTTGGCTCTGGCGGTGGTGGGGTCGTTGGTGAGGGAGAGGATCAGCTGGGTGTCGTCGGCGTAGGAGATGATGTTGAGGTTGTGTTGGCGTGCGATGGCTGCGAGAGGGCTCATGTAGACGTTGAAGAGGGTTGGACTGAGTGAAGATCCTTGTGGAACGCCGCAGATGACTTCGGTGGCTTCGGATCTGAACGGGGGAGAGCGGACTCTCTGGGTTCTTCCGGCGAGGAACGAGATGATCCATTCCAGTGCTTTCTCTCGGATTCCGATGTTGCTGAGGCGCTTCACTAGGGTGCGGTGGCAGACGGTGTCGAACGCCGCGGAGAGGTCCAAGAGGATGAGGGCAGCTGTTTCCCCGTTGTCGGTTAGGGTTCTGATGTCGTCGGTGGCTGCGATAAGGGCGGTCTCGGTGCTGTGGTTGGCCCGAAACCCGGACTGCGAGGGGTCGAGGGATCCATTCGTCTCGAGGAAGGCGGCAAGCTGTCCGTTGACGGTCTTCTCGATGACTTTGGCCGGAAACGGAAGGAGCGAGATGGGACGGTAGTTCTTGAGGTCGGTGGGGTCCGCCGTTGGTTTCTTCAGGAGGGCGGTAAGCTCGGCGTGCTTCCAGCTCTCTGGGAAGGTGGCGGTATGGAAGGAGGAGTTGATGATGTCCTGGAGATGGGGTGCGATGGTGGCGTCGGCTTTGTTGAAGACGTGGTGTGGGCAGGGGTCGGTTGGTGATCTGGAGTGGATGGAGTTCATCGTGCGGGTGGTGTCTTCGGGGCTGATCGGGGTCCAGTTGCAGAGGGTGGTGGTGGCGGGCGTTGGTTCGGCGGTAGGGTGCGTGGTTTGTGCGTCGAAGCTGTTATGTATGTCGGTGATCTTGCGGTGGAAGAACGCGGAGAGTGAGTTGCAGAGGTCTTGCGAGGGGGTGATGTCGTTGTTTCCGGCGCTGGGGTTGGAGAACTCTTTGACGATGCTGAAAAGTTCCTTGCTGTCATGGGCGTTGTTGTCCAGTCGTTCTTTGAGTGCCGACTTCTTGGTGGCACGGATCAGCTGGTGGTGTTTGCGGGTGGCGTGCTTGAGGGCGGTCCTGTTGTCTGTGGTCTGGTCGAGTCGGCAGGTTTTCTCGAGAGTGCGGCAGTTCTTCTTGGATTCCTTGAGTTCGTTGGTGAACCAAGGGGTTTTCTTGCTTCCGGGTCTGCTGGGAGGGTTTTTTAGTGGTGCGAGGTCGTCGGCGCAGGCGGTCAGCCACTTGGCGAGGTTGCTGGCTGCTTCGTTTGGGTCCGTTGTGTTGGTGGGTGTGTTCTGGCTGAGGGAGGCGGTGAGCTGCTCGGCGGTGATCTTGCTCCAGCTCCGGCGGGGAGCCTGTTGCGGGTGGTGGTGGGTCGCAGCATGACCCCCTACACTACACAAACACCACTGCACTACCCTAAACCCTAAAACACTACCCCCAGCACGACCCCCTACACTACCCAATCACCACTGCACTACCCTAAACCCTAAAACACTACCCCCATACACTACACAAACACCACTGCACTACCCTAAACCTTAAAACACTACCCCCAGCACTACCCCCTACACTACCCAAACACCACTGCACTACTCTAAACCCTAAAACACTACCCCAGCACGACCCCCTACACTACAGAAACACCACTGCACTACCCTAAACCCTAAAACACTATCCCCAGCACGACCCCCTACACTACAGAAACACCACTGCACTACCCTAAACCCTAGAAAAGTAACCCCCACCCCATGCCCAATCCCCCTTACCTCTCACTCCTCGTGATTCCTCTCTCCTCGTGGTTCCTGCTTCACGTCGTCTCTGAGGGGAGGTGCATGTCGTTGTGAGGAAACGGAACAGCCTCTGTTTCCTTACAACGACGTGGAACGTCTAAATTTTTTTTAGAACGCATGGTCATTTACCATACATACCTTTACAACAAAATTCGTTGTAAAGGCATGCGTGGTAAATGACCATGCGTTCTAAAAAAAATGCGTAGTAATGACCTTGCGATGTACAACGCATGCGTGGTAATGCATGCATTGTAATGGTATCGCGAAGTCAAAAAGTCGTTGTAACGGCTGTTTACCGATCGAAGCTGGCCCCTGTTCTTCAGTGAGTCGTTTATTTGATAAATTAGGAGGAAGGAATGTGTTTTTTTTTACCGAAAAGTGCATTCCCTGCTGTTGTATTGTGAAAGTGTCCGCGTGGCCTGGTTTCACTTCCGGTGAGAGAGTGGAAGAGTCTGTTTGGATCTAAAGGAGTTCTGTTGTTGGACGGGGCCGGCGCGACACGTCATCAGAAAACACAGCCTAAAACACTACCCCAGCACGACCCCCTACACTACCCAAACACCACTGCACTACCCTAAACCCTAAAACACTACCCCCAGCACGACCCCCTACAATACACAAACACCACTGCACTACCCTAAACCCTAAAACACTACCCCCAGCACTACCCCATACACTACACAAACACCACTGCACTACCCTAAACTCTAAAACACTACCCCAGCACGACCCCTACACTACCCAAACACCACTGCACTACCTAAACCCTAAAACACTACCCCAGCACGACCCCCTACACTACCCAAACACCACTGCACTACCCTAAACCCTAAAACACTACCCCCAGCACGACCCCCTACACTACCGAAACACCACTGCACTACCCTAAACACTAAAACACTACCCCCAGCACGACCCCTTACACTACACAAACACCACTGCACTACCCTAAACCCTAAAACACTACCCCCAGCATGACCCCCTACACTACCCAATCACCACTGCACTACCCTAAACCCTAAAACACTACCCCCATACACTACACAAACACCACTGCACTATCCTAAACCCTAAAACACTACCCCCACCACTACCCCTACACTACCCAAACACCACTGCACTACTCTAAACCCTAAAACACTACCCCCAGCACGACCCCCTACACTACACAAACACCACTGCACTACCCTAAACCCTAAAACACTACCCCCAGCACGACTCCCTACACTACATAAACACCACTGCACTACCCTAAACCCTAAATCTCCCCCCAGCACGACCCCCTACACTACCCAAACACCACTGCACTACCCTAAACCCTAAAACACTACCCCCAGCACGACCCCCTACACTACACAAACACCACTGCACTACCCTAAACCCTAAAACACTACCCCCAGCACGACCCCCTACACTACCCAAACACCACTGCACTACCCTAAACCCTAAAACACTACCCCCAGCACAACCACCTATACTACCCAAACACCCCTGCACTACCCTAAACCCTAAAACACTACCCGCAGCATGACCCCCAACACTACCCAAGCACCACTGCACTACCCTAAACCCTAAAACGCTACCCCCAGCATGACCCCCTACGCTACCCAAACACCACTGTACTACCCTAAACCCTAAAACACCACCTCCAGCACGACCCCTACACTACCCAAAAACCACTGCGCTACCCTAAACCCTAAATCTAACACCAGCACGACCCCTACACTACACAAACACCACTGCGCTACTTTAAACCCTAAAACACTACCCCCAGCATGACCCCCTACACTATACAAAAACCACTGCACTACCCTAAACCCTAAAACACTACCCCCAGCATGACTCCCTACACTACCCAAACACCACTGCACTACCCTAAACCCTAAAACACTAGCCCCAGCATGACACCCTACACTACACAAATACCACTGCACTACCCTAAACCCTAAAACACTACCCCCAGCACGACCCCTACACTACCCACACACCACTGCGCTACCCTAAACCCTAAAACACTACCCCCAGCACGACCCCCTACACTACCCAAACACCACTGCACTACCCTAAACCCTAAAACACGACCCCCAGCACTACCCCCTACTCTACCCAAACACCAGTACACTACCCTAAACCCTAAAACACTACCCCCAGCACGACCCCCTACACTACACAAACACCACTGCACTACCCTAAACCCTAAAACACTACCCCAGCACGACCCCCTACACTACCCAAACACCACTGCACTACCCTAAACCCTAAAACACTACCATCAGCACGACCCCCTACACTACACAAACACCACTGCACTACCCTAAACCCTAAAACACTACCCCAGCACGACCCCTACAATACCCAAACACCACTGCACTACCCTAAACCCTAAACACTACCCCCAGCACGACCCCCTACACTACACAAACACCACTGCACTACCCTAAACCCTAAAACACTACCCCCAGCACGACCCCTACACTACCCAAACACCACTGCACTACCCTAAACCCTAAAACACTGCCCCCAGCATGACCCCCTACGCTACACAAACACCACTGCACTACCCTAAACCCTAAAACACTGCCCCGAGCCCGACCCCCTACACTACCCAATCACCACTGCACTACCCTAAACCCTAAAACACTACCCCCATACACTACACAAACACCACTGCACTACCCTAAACCTTAAAACACTACCCCCAGCACTACCCCTACACTACCCAAACACCACTGCACTACTCTAAACCCTAAAACACTACCCCCAGCACGACCCCCTACACTACAGAAACACCACTGCACTACCCTAAACCCTAAAACACTATCCCCAGCACGACCCCCTACACTACACAAACACCACTGCACTACCCTAAACCCTAGAAAAGTAACCCCCACCCCATGCCCAATCCCCTTACCTCTCACTCCTTGTGATTCCTCTCTCCTCGTGGTTCCTGCTTCACGTCGTCTCTGAGGGGAGGTGCATGTCGTTGTGAGGAAACGGAACAGCCTCTGTTTCCTTACAACGACGTGGAACGTCTAAAAATTTTTTAGAACGCATGGTCATTTACCATACATACCTTTACAACAAAATACGTTGTAAAGGCATGCGTGGTAAATGACCATGCGTTCTAAAAAAAATGCGTAGTAATGACTTTGCGATGTACAACGCATGCGTGGTAATGCATGCATTGTAATGGTATCGCGAAGTCAAAAAGTCGTTGTAACGGCTGTTTACCGATCGAAGCTGGCCCCTGTTCTTCAGTGAGTCGTTTATTTGATAAATTAGGAGGAAGGAATGTGTTTTTTTTTTACCGAAAAGTGCATTCCCTGCTGTTGTATTGTGAAAGTGTCCGCGTGGCCTGGTTTCACTTCCGGTGAGAGAGTGGAAGAGTCTGTTTGGATCTAAAGGAGTTCTGTTGTTGGACGGGGCCGGCGCAACACGTCATCAGAAAACACAGCTAATGGAAAGCGTCCTCCCCGAAGTGTGGAGCAGTGCCATGAGAGGTCAACGAGTGTGCGTCCCACCGCAGTATGACCGTACCGCGTGACCCATGTGCCGCATCCATGGTACGGGAGGCAGAAGCGGCATCCATCGCAGGTCCTCTTGAAGACCGTTGTAGCACTAATTCTACATTTTGGAACTAGGGCATTTTAACCTCGTTGTTCCTGCCAGATACAAAGAGAAGATCCTGTGTTATTCAGTGCCCTTGTTACCTTTTTTGTGGGTAGTGGTGCTTGTCACTTCGCTGCCCCGCCGGTGCACACGACTGGGCTCCCCACCTCGTGTGCCATGTGCAGGGCCTCTGCCCTCGGACCACTGGTTTCGGTTTCTGGAGCGGCAACATAAACAGTTGCTCCCAAAGGACTAGCCTGAACACTTAGGTGAATATCCCTGCACCAGCATTCCACGGAAATTCTTTCCTAGCTCTCCCACGTCGACGAGGACGTCATAATAGCACGGCTCCGCTCGCGACACCGTATGACGTCATCGGAGCCATAAGATGACCTCGTCGGTGTGCTGACGTCAGTTCCACCCATTTTTTCCGTGCCACCGAGGCAAACAGGCGGACCAACACATTTTCACATGTATACATAGTATACTAAATATATATATATATATATTCACTGAAAAAACCATAGGTTTCAGACATGTTATAGTTAGAAATTAGCACTTAAAAAACCTTACAAATTCACTGAAAAAACCATAGGTTTTATGGACAGTTATAGTTACTTGGACATTGCACTCGTACAAAACCCGTGAAATTCCCCCGTTATAGTTAATTCAGCTAACTATAACTCGCGCCCCCGCAATGCACTGCTGATGACGTCACATATTACATCACTCATGACATGGTCAGTGACATCACTGATGACATCACTGACGACATCTCAAATGACATCACTGCAGTTAAACACAGGTTAAAAATAATTTAAACCAGAAGCCCCGGGGAGGTGGCGGTCCCCGGGGCAGCGGGAGGGCAAAGAGCCCTCCCGCACCATTTTTTGATAAAGCCCCGGGGGGGGGGTGGCGGTCCCCGGGGCTTGGGGGGCCCTTAGAGGTGCTACGATTTTTTTTTTTTCGGCAGGATCCGCGTACCCTGAGCGCATCCTGCCGATTTTTTTTTTTTTTTTAATGCTTTTTTTTGCCCAGGGGGTCAGGGTGTTTCTACCCTGCCCCCTTTGTGCGTTTTGCGCACTTGTTTTTGTGCCTCGGTTCTACCGAGGGACAAAATGGCTGCCAACACTTCCTGATTTGGAGTGTTGACAGCCAATTAGCATGCAGCTCGTGATCGGGAGGGTACGCGGATCCGACGCGGCCATAGATATATATGTGATTTTAATTGTGAATTTCTCAGGAACTACTGAACGGATTTACACCATATTAGCAAAAGGCACCAGTCTGAACCAAGGGCTACCTCTTTGCCAAATTTGGTGTAATTCCGTTCAGCAGTTCGGGCTGTAGCCGCGACTAAAGGTTCCTATGGAAAAATGAATGAGGAAAACGCGTTTTGGGACCCCCCTTTTTTCTCGGCCCCCGCTTGACGTATCACCCCGAAACTTTCAGGGTAGGAGCGGAGCGCCCCAACAAGTTGGAAGCTTTCGTGAAGATTCGTCAACCGGCGCCAACGTTATTTCAAATAGAATGTCGCGGATTTCCTATGGATAATAGGTCCTAACTATAACTATCTACTGGCGACCGCCAGTAGATAATATATACAAATGCATAACCAATAAAGGCATAAAGAAATAGCAACAGATCAAGCATTAAAACATAAGCATGATTAAGACATATTAAAAACATTCATGCCAAACAGTAAAAGCATCTTTTTGGTAGAAACAGGTGGACAACGGGGAGGCGGGTGGGACAGTGAGGAATCCACAGGCAGATACTGTATCCACCAGAAAAAGCGTTACCGAAGGTAAGTAACTTGTTCTTCTGATGGATACTTCTGCCTGTGGATTCCTCACCTTTTGAATAGAATCCCCAAGCCGTACTTCACCCGGAGGAGGGTGTCCACCTGACTAGACCAAAAAATCTTGCAAAACAGATCGAGCAAAATGGCCATCCCTCCTAACCTCCGAATCCAATAATAATCGAATAATTTTTAGTCGAAATTATATTGAAAATAATACTTTAAAAATACTTTTATTAATAAATTTAGACAAACACTTAAAGGAAAACTTTTATTTATAATTAATTTAAAGATATTTCATACTTTACAAATTACGCCGTAGTCGCGACCCCAGCGCGACTTTTCAAAATGGCTACCGGAATGCGCTCAGCCATCGTGTAGGGTGCACGAAGGGTACGCGACTTCTGAATAATATTTAAAAAAAAAAAAAGAATGAATATAGTTTTCCTAACTAAAAATTATTCACAATTTTTTTAAATATATATATATTCACTGAAAAAACCATAGGTCTTAGGGACAGTTATAGTTAGTTGGACATTTCACTCGTATAAAACCATAGAAATTCCCCTGTTATAGTTAGTTCAGCTAACTATAACTCGCGCCCCCGCAATGCACTGCTGATGACGTCACATATTACATCACTCATGACATGGTCAGTGACATCACTGATGACATCACTGATGACATCTCAAATGACATCACTGATGACATCACTGATGACATCATCCAGTGGCTGTGTGTTTCTGTAAAGTTTAAATATGTTTAATATATATAGGGAAAGGCGTATTGAAGAATGAGTGGGTGTATAAGTGTCTGAATGGATGATTTAGTACGTGCGTGACTGACTCTACAAGTGAGTGATTAAACATATCTTACTGACTGCATGGGTTAGTGACTAAACTGTGTGAATGTCTGTATCCGTCTGTTTGTTGGTGTGTAAGTGGATGCATGGATTTGCGAATAGCTACATGAGTGTCTATATGGGTTATTGATTGGTTCTCTGAGTATCTGTATGGCTGCCTGAGTGTTTGTGTGGGTGGGGTGTGTGTGACTCTGTACATAGATGTGTGAGTGGGTGATTCACTGGGTGCATGATTTCAAGAGTGCATCTGTGATGGACTGCTTGGGTGGGTGAGTGTGTGTATGGGTGTGTTAGTGAGTGAATGTATATCTCAGTGGTACATGTGCGAGTAACTACATACGTAAAAGGCAGTATATATGTGTGTTAGAGTATTTAAATGGCTATAAGTGAGAGTGTGTGATTGTGAGAGTGTCTGTATGGATGTGTGTATGCTTGTATCAGTTATTGTATAAGAGCGTAAGAATGTGCTAGTATTTGTATGAGTAAGTGAGCTGGTGTGTGTATAACTGTATAGGTGAGTAAATGGGTGTGTGATTAATTTTTGCATGACTGACTAGGTGTGTGAGTACCTCTATGGATGAGTGGCGGTGTGTGAGTGTTTATATAGGTGTATGAGTTCATATGATAGTCCTGTACTGAGTGACTGTAAGTATGAGTGACTGTACGGGTGAGTGAGTAGATGTGTGTGTGTAGACCTAAGAATCAGTGAGTGGGTATGTAGTTATTGGTATTGGAGTGTGTATGGTTTTGAGAATGGCAGTCTGTAATTTAGAGTGGGTGTATCAAAAGTTATATTAGGGTGTGAGAAGATGCATGAAATTATCACATGGATGATGTCATCAGTGATGTCATTTGAGATGTCATCAGTGATGTCATCAGTGATGTCACTGACCATGTCATGAGTGATGTAATATGTGACGTCATCAGCAGTGCATTGCGGGGGCTCGAGTTATAGTTAGCTGAACTAACTATAACAGGGGAATTTCTATGGTTTTATACGAGTGAAATGTCCAACTAACTATAACTGTCCCTAAGACCTATGGTTTTTTCAGTGAATTTCAAAGGTTTTTTAAATGCTAGTTTCTAACTATGCCTACAGAGGTAGGACATGTGAAGAAAGAAGAAAAAACGCACAGAAAGAAGCAAAAGAAATGCAGAAAGAAGCAACAGAAGTCCACAAAGACGAAGAAACGTGCAGGAAGAAGCAAAAGATGTGCAGAAAGAACCAACAGAGGAGCAGAAAGAGGCCTTGTTGCAAAATCATCCTGTGCCCACAACTTTTTCAGACGGGTACTGGTGGTAACTGACTCTGACTAACCAGAGTCAGTGCTATGCTAAAAGACACTTAGAATACAGTGAAAACACCTACATACACTAGGGAACACTATGCGTTGGGGTACCCCTGTGATTAGCATGACCTCCTCTGTAAGTGCCTAGTACATAATAGGGCAGGGGGATTAAAACTACCTCTTAAAACGCGCTACAGGGCGCGTTTGCACAGTGGTGAAGGGAGGGGGGCCTGAGGTGACATGTGTGCAAACGCGCCCCGTGGCGTGTTTTAAGTTGCGGGATTAAGTCCCCTTGAATCCTGAGGGTCCCTGGGGCCCAACTAGCCCCCCAGGTACCTACAGTTAGGGCCACAGTGCTGAGTTGCAGAGAGGCGATC
Source organism: Calotriton arnoldi (assembly GCA_963921515.1). Taxonomy (NCBI): domain Eukaryota; kingdom Metazoa; phylum Chordata; class Amphibia; order Caudata; family Salamandridae; genus Calotriton; species Calotriton arnoldi. The sequence continues at coordinate 112,082 of CAWUFW010021636.1, forward strand.
CGAGGCCACGCACCTTTTTTCACCTCTCTGCAACGCAACTCTGTTGTGCTTACTGAAGGTACCTGGTGGGCTAGTTGGCCCCCATTGTCCCTCAGGATTCAAGGGGAATTAATTCCCCAACTTAAAACGCACCACAGGGCGTGTTTGTGCACATGTCACCTGAGGCCCCACCCCCTCCCTTCACCACTGTGCAAACGCGCCCCGTGGCGTGTTTTAAGTTGGGGGATTAGGTCACCTTGAATCCTGAGGGTCCCTGGGGCCCAACTAGCTCCCCAGGTACTTCCAGTAAGCACCACAGGCCTGCGTTGCAACGCCTGTAACAAATTGTGCAGTTGTGTTTAGGTAGTGAAGGGGGTCGAGCTGGGGGTAGTGTTTTAGGGTTTAAGGTAGTGCAGTGGTGTTTGGGTAGTGTAGGGGGTTGTGCTGGGGGTAGTGTTTAAGGGTTTAGGGTAGTGCAGTGGTGTTTGGGTAGTGTAGAGGGTCGTGCTGGGGGTAGTGGTTTAGGGTAGTGCAGTGGTGTTTGGGTAGTGTAGGGGTACTGCTGGGGGTAGTGTAGTAGGGTTTAGGGTAGTGCAGTGGTGTTTGGATAGTGTAGGGAGTCGTGCTGGGGGAGTGTTTTAGGGTTTAGGGTAGTGCAGTGGTGTTTGGGTAGTGTAGGGGGTTGTGCTGGGGGTAGTGTTTAAGGGTTTAGGGTAGTGCAGTGGTGTTTGGGTAGTGTAGGGGGTCGTGCTGGGGGTAGTGGTTTAGGGTAGTGCAGTGGTGTTTGGGTAGTGTAGGGGGTACTGCTGGGGGTAGTGTATTAGGGTTTAGGGTAGTGCAATGGTGTTTGGGTAGTGTAGGGGGTACTGCTGGGGGTATTGTTTTAGGGTTTAGGGTAGTGCAGTGGTGTTTGGGTAGTGTAGGGGTTCGTGCTGGGGGTAGTTTTTTAGGGTTTAGGGTAGTGCAGTGGTGTTTGTGTAGTGTAGGGGGTAGTGTTTTAGGGTTTAGGGTAGTGCAGTGGAGAGTGTGTAGTGTAGGGGTCGTGCTGGGGGTAGTGTTTTAGGGTTTAAGGTAGTGCAGTGGTGTTTGTGTAGTGTAGGAGGTCGTGTTTTAGGGTTTAGGGTAGTGCAGTGGTATTCGGGCAGTGTAGGAGGTCGTGCTGGGGGTGGTGTTTCAGGGTTTAGGGCAGTCTGACAAAATCTTTTTCTTTCAAGACTTCGGACCACGCCGCTACGCGACATCGCGCTCATTTGAGGTTACTGAGTACCCTCCTACATTTCAACTTTTACTACTTACAGTAGATGAATGTTTCTTCTTTGCAGAGAAATCTTGAGTTAAGGCACCGTCCTTCAACTATATATACTATATATGCTATATATACTTGTCTCATCTAGACTATTCACAAATATAACAGCCTTGAAGAAGTCCCATGGGGACGAAACGCGCCGCGTCGGCTATGAATTTGTGCTGTGTTTTAAGAAAAGAAATTTGAAATAAGAATAAAGGAAGAATACATTATTAAGAAACCGAAGTCTTACTTGATTTATTGGGGAGACACAGTGCTAATTTTCACATATTGATTATTGTTTATCATTACTATATACCATTGTGATTTTTATATTATATTTAACTATAGGTGTGTGCTGAGCCATTTTCTGTCTCCAGGGTTTAGGGCAGTGCAGTGGTGTTCGGGCAGTGTAGGGGGTCTTGCTGGGGGTGGTGTTTCAGGGTTTAGGGCACTGGTGTTCGGGTAGTGTAGGGGTCATGCGGGGGTAGTGTTTCAGGGTTTAGGGCAGTGCAGTGGTGTTTGGGTAGTGTAGGGGGTCATGCTGGGGGAGTGTTTTAGGGTTTAGGGCAGTGCAGTGGTGTTCGGGTAGTATAGGGGGTCGTGCTGGGGGAGTGTTTTAGGGTTTAGGGCAGTGCAGTGGTGTTCGGGTAGTGTAGGTGGTCGTGCTGGGGGAGTGTTTGAGGGTTTAGGGCAGTGCAGTTGTGTTCGGGTAGTGTAGGGGGTTGTGCTGGGGGAGTATTTTAGGGTTTAGGGTAGTGCAGTGGTGTTCGGGTAGTGTAGGGGGTCGTGCTGGGGGTTGTGTTTCAGGGTTTAGGGCAGTGCAGTGGTGTTCGGGCAGTGTAGGGGGTCGTGCTGGGGCTGGTGTTTCAGTGTTTAGGGCAGTGCAGTGGTGTTCAGGCAGTGTAGGGGGTCTTGCTGGGGGTGGTGTTTCAGGGTTTAGGGCAGTGCAGTGGTGTTCGGGCAGTGTAGGGGGTCTTGCTGGGGGTGATGTTTCAGGGTTTAGGGCAGTGCAGTGGTGTTCGGGCAGTGTAGGGGTCTTGCTGGGGGTGGTGTTTCAGGGTTTAGGGCAGTGATGTTCGGGCAGTGTAGGGGGTCGTGCTGGGGGTGGTGTTTCAGGGTTTAGGGCAGTGCAGTGGTGTTCGGGCAGTGTAGGGTGTCGTGCTGGGGGTGGTGTTTCAGGGTTTAGGGCAGTGCAGTGGTGTTCGGGCAGTGTAGGTGGTCTTGCTGGGGGTGGTGTTTCAGGGTTTAGTGCAGTGGTGTTCGGGCAGTGTAGGGGGTCTTGCTGGGGGTGGTGTTTCTGGGTTTAGAGCAGTGCAATGGTGTTCGCGCAGTGTAGGGGGTCTTGCTGGGGCTGGTGTTTCAGCATTTAGGGCAGTGCAGTGGTGTTCGGGCAGTGTAGGGGGTCTTGCTGGGGGTGGTGTTTCAGGGTTTAGGGCAGTGCAGTGGTGTTCGGGCAGTGTAGGGGGTCTTGCTGGGGCTGGTGTTTCAGGGTTTAGGGCAGTGGTGTTCGGGCAGTGTAGGGGGTCTTGCTGGGGGTGGTGTTTCAGGGTTTAGGGCACTGGTGTTCGGGTAGTGTAGGGGGTCATGCGGGGGGTAGTGTTTCAGGGTTTAGGGCAGTGCAGTGGTGTTTGGGTAGTGTAGGGGGTCATGCTGGGGGAGTGTTTTAGGGTTTAGGGCAGTGCAGTGGTGTTCGGGTAGTATAGGGGGTCGTGCTGGGGGAGTGTTTTAGGGTTTAGGGCAGTGCAGTGGTGTTCGGGTAGTGTAGGTGGTCGTGCTGGGGGGAGTGTTTGAGGGTTTAGGGCAGTGCAGTTGTGTTCGGGTAGTGTAGGGGGTTGTGCTGGGGGAGTATTTTAGGGTTTAGGGTAGTGCAGTGGTGTTCGGGTAGTGTAGGGGGTCGTGCTGGGGGTTGTGTTTCAGGGTTTAGGGCAGTGCAGTGGTGTTCGGGCAGTGTAGGGGGTCGTGCTGGGGCTGGTGTTTCAGTGTTTAGGGCAGTGCAGTGGTGTTCAGGCAGTGTAGGGGGTCTTGCTGGGGGTGGTGTTTCAGGGTTTAGGGCAGTGCAGTGGTGTTCGGGCAGTGTAGGGGGTCTTGCTGGGGGGTGATGTTTCAGGGTTTAGGGCAGTGCAGTGGTGTTCGGGCAGTGTAGGGGGTCTTGCTGGGGGTGGTGTTTCAGGGTTTAGGGCAGTGATGTTCGGGCAGTGTAGGGGGTCGTGCTGGGGGTGGTGTTTCAGGG